>PVIJ01015093.1:0-37798 GCA_004024925.1 Scalopus aquaticus
AATACAAAATGTAAAAGACACAAATAACAATAAAAAAAAAAGGAAAAAAAAAAAAAAGACATTTGTTCCTGACAAAGAAAAGCAAAGAAAGGTAAGTGACAATATCTGGGTGAGCATAGCAATATTGGGGTGAATTTCTAGTCAGGAGACATCTCTCAGCATGTATCCAGAGAAAGGGAAGAGAAAGAACTAATCACAGAGAGAAATTCACATTAAACCAGACATGGGACAAGAATTCCCCTTCAGGGACAAGTTTCTAGAAAAAAAAAAAGAGCAAGGTCAAAAACATAAGTGGCAGCTGTCAGACAGCAAACAAGATGAGACTAACAAAAGTCCCTGGTACATTTTGGGAAAAAGACTGGAAGTGGCCAAGCCCAGGTTGTCCCCTCTGACCACACCCCTTCAAGGCACTGTTGCCTTAGGCCATGAAATAAAACTTGAAAACCATTGTTTCATGACAAGGGATTTAGCTGGGGGAGGAAGATATTTGTACACACCCTGTTTTATAAATGAGAAGAAAAAGAGATGATGACGTTAAGAATGAAGTTCTCAATATAACCAAAATTCAGTCTGGTCACATGGTTTCACCACATCTAGATTTCACACCATCACTTTGAAAGACAGTCTTGTAATTTCTCAAAACATTAATGTAGAATGGGCCTCCCTGGTGGCGTAAGGGGTTAAGTCTCAGCCTATGAAGCTATCTGCAGCCACTGCAGCATGAATTAGATGCCCCGCCAGAGAGCTTCCCACATGGCACTGCAGACCTCTCCTGTCTCGCCCGCTGCTCCCCTCAGTAGTATATTTCAGTCTGCCTGTTCTGCTCCCCACTCTGTCTCTGGTGAATCCTCTCACCCCTCACACCTCTGGCCTGCACCCCAGCTCTTGTATGCATAAATAAATAAATCTTAAAAAAAAAAAAAACTAATGTAGAATGATTATATGACCCGCCATTCCACTTCTAGGTATGTACCCCAAATAACCGAAAACATCATGCAATGACTTGTACACAAATGTTCACAGCAGCACTATTTATAAGAGCTGAGTAACAACCCAGATGTAAAAAATTGGTAAATGAATAAATAAAATGTAACATATCCATCAATGGAATTTTAGTCAACTATTAAAAGGACTGAAGAGCTGATACATGCTACAAATGATGAAACTTGAAAATATCATGCTAATTGAGAGAAGTCAAACGTAAAAGACCAGATATTGGACAGTTCCATTTACACAACTGTCCAGAACAGGCAAATCAATCTAGGACAGAAAGTAGATGAGTGTTGCGTGGAGTGAGGGGCGTCAAGGGAAGGGCAGCCAGAGATGGCTGATGGGGATGGCAGTTCTTTCTGGAGCGACTAAAATGTTCTGAATTAGATATGGTGATGATCGCACAATTTTGTGAATATAATGAAAATCATTGAACTTTAAACTTTAAGAAATCAAACAAATCACACACACATGCAAAGAGTTTCAAATTTGACCTTCATATGACTTGGGTGGGAAAGACATGCAGGTACCCACGCATGTACTTATCACTGCTACACAAACCCATGAAGACGTGGCTCTTCCCAAATATTCTTGTGTTGAGGTGATGCCAGAACGACACTAAACCACAAAAGACCAGCCCACTCACAGTCACATGTTCAGAGGAAAAACGACAATAATTAATAACTAAAATTTATTGTGTGTCAGACACTCTTTATGTGGACTATCTCATTTCATTTCTCACTGCAATCCTTTGAAGTACACAATTATCATCCCATTTTACAGTTGAGGAATTGAGGCACAAATAAGTTTCCCAACTTGAGCCAGGTTACCCAGCTGGGACTTAACCCCAGGCAATCTGACTCTGGAGCACTATACAGCCCTGCCCCAGTTGACTCTGTCTTGTTAAAATCACTTGCAAAAGTCACTAATGGTGTAAATCCAGACAGAAGAAGGTGCAGATTTTATTTTATTTTTTTTAAAGATTTTTTTTTTATTTATACATACAAGTTGGGGTACAGGCCAGAGGCGTGGGGCGGCGAGAGGGTTCACCAGAGACAGAGCGGGGAGCAGAACAGGCAGATCAGAAATACACTGCGGAGGGGAGCAGCGGGCGAGGCAGGAGAGGTCTGCCGCACCATGTGGGATTCTCCCCGGCCGGGCGTCGAACTCGCGTTGCCGCTGCCAACAGCTCCACAGCGCAGCGCTTAGCCGCTAGGTGCAGATTTTAAAACCATCAAAACTACCAACTCAAATAACATTCCCAGATAGGAAATTGGCAGACCAAGCGGGAGCCTATATCTTATGTCATTGTGAAGACTGGCAAGTTGAAAATACCATCTGGGTGTGAGATTTGAGAGTTATCCAGTCCTTTTAAGACTCTACATTGATCATTGGGTTTCTCCCTGTTCACGAAAATCTAATATCAAAGTGGATGGCCATCAATGAGAACAAATAAAAATGCTGTGTATTGTGTGTATGACTCTATATATGAAACAAACAGGACATTTGTTTAGAATCAGGTGTGCTCACTAACAGCAAGGCGTGGATGGTAAACTCTAAATCCTAAATCACAGGAGACTAAAAAAAGAATAAAAGCAAAGTAATCAAAGAATGCTGGTTGAGGGAACCCGGAAAAGTAGCATTTAGGAAGGGGCAGGAAGAGAAAAGGTCACTACTTGAGGCAAATATGAAGGAATAAGAAGGTTGGATTGTTTCGAGAGCAACGAGGAAGCTTGTCTGATTAAATCAAGAGCATGCAGTGTTTGATGTATGGGAAAAAAGGAGCAATGGCAGGAAGGGGTTATGTAAGATCTCCAAAGTCAAGGGGAATGTTTGGATTTGACAGAGTAAAAAACAGTAAATCATGCTTTTAAAAAGTTGTGAAAGCTTGATGGCATTAGTCTCATACTTCATAAGAAACACTTCAATAGCTGCTTCTCCAACCCTAGATTTCTGCCTCCTACACTGTTTCTAAATTCATTTTGACTATTTTGCTTCTGTTCCAGCTTCTCCCAAGACATGACCCAGTGGAACCTTAATTTTAGTAGAGGCAAGATATAAAATAATTGCTTAAAATCACAGCCCTGAATAAAGCTGTGTGGCATGGTTCCTTAACAAAGTCACACAGCACCTTGCAAACATACAATAAATTTTCTCACTCCATTGCTCAATCTGTAATGAATCAACTTCCTAGTGAATAGGCTGTCCTTTGAGAAAATAAGCACTTTTTAAGTGAAAAACCTTTCCTTGTGCTCAGTTATTCAAATTGTCTTCTTGTGGTAACAAAACTGAATGACAAGGTATCCAACTTTTTGCTGGATGAACTAGAAACGCAATTGCCAATTCCACTGACATTTACCTATAAATATATAGTGAGTCACTGTAGCAGTTAATCGGAGCCCTCTGCAAACTCGTTTTCCGTACTTCCCTGCCGGGGCACTGCACCCGAATTTTTGGCACTTTCCACTGAAGTTCACCTGGGTCCCCGGTGCCTCCGTGGATATGTGCTTTCCGGCAAAAATCCTACCCAAGCAACAAATCCAAGAACAGGATATCCTGTTAGAGTCCAAGGTGCTTAGTTTGCGCTTCAGTGTGACCTGAAAGCAAGCCCACCTCCCCAGCCCTGACGAACGCACAGGTATCCGTACTCTGCCATGCCTGGCTCCGGCCAGGTACCCCCAGATCCCGGCCAGGGCGCACACCCACCTGACCAGAGGCTCCTTCTCGGGCACGGCGGGCTCCTCCAGGCACGTGCACCGGCAGCAGCAGCACACGGTCCTCAGCCAGTCCCTCAGCCCCATGGAGAGCGAGGTGCCCCGCCGACTCCGGCAGACTCGGAGAAAGCCGCGGCGGCGCGCGAACGCGGCTGGGGCGCGGCCAGCGGGCGGGCGTCCAGGTGCGGGGACAATCGCGGCCCGGGCGTCGCTGGTCGGTCAGTGCGCATCACGCCGCAGCCGGGGACGCGGACGAGGCCGGCGGCGCCTCCCGACCCAGGGTCTACCGGGCCGCACGATTTCCTGCACTTGTTTGTTCGGACGCGTGTTCTCTGGGGCTTTCCCCCCCCCGCCTCTTTCTTTTAATTCCCCGGGCGCAAATCGGGGCGCATGCGTCCCCGAGACGCTGCGCTGCTGCCCTCTAAGGAGAAAGCAGGGACTCCAGCCGGATGGCAAAATCCTAGGGCACCGACGGGCAAGGGTCTGGGGGGAGGGAGCAAGCCCTGTAGTCACAGAGCACGAGGTTAGGCTGAATCTGTGCATACATTTTATTGGCTTCACTCCCCGAGGAAATAAAAGATCCGCCTTCCCGCCCCCACCCCACCCCCACGTCATCAAAGCAGAATTCAGAGTGTATTTTTAACAAGTCAGCCCCACACAGAGAAAAAGTTAGCAAAAGAGTCTGGTTTGACGCATGATGGAAGGGGAATTTTTTTTAAGTACTATATTCATGATGAATTTTTTTAAATGGTTCCAGGTTTCCCTGCCCTTAAATAACTCCCTCAGAAAAGGTAACCTTTATTATGAGTTTCTTGTGATTTTCCAGAGTTGTTGTTATATTTATTTCTGTGTGTGTATATATACATATATATATGTATATATATATGTATATATATATATATATATATATATATATATATATATATATTCTCGCACAGACCTGCAAGTGTGCCCTTCCATTTTTATCCACAGAATGATATATCCCACACATTTCTGCACCCTTCTGACTGGTTTCCCTCACTGTATTATGGAGGGTGCTACACATTCGTACATGTATAACTCCCTGGATCGCTTTAATAGTTGAATATCACACAGACACAGGGTTATTTGCCCATATTTGACCAGGTCCTACCAACAAACATTTAAGTTCATTCCAGCCTTTGGTGGTTGTGGTTATAGTGCTGTCCTTAACACCCCTGAAAATAGAGGACCTATGTCACCTATTGAAAAAAAATGTTTGACAGTTGAGTTACTGGGTCATAAGTAAGCTGTCTTTTTCAAATTTTGGTGGCTTTTACCAAATTACCCTTTCAAGAGGTCATTCCAACTTACACCCTGATCAGTAAAGTAGGAAAATATTCCCTAAACCTCTGCCAATACCAGGTACCTCTAATTTTCATTTTCGTCTATGTGACTGATTCAACAAATATTCACTAAGTACCTGTCAGGTGACAGAGATGTGCTCAGTGCTGGGAATACAGCAGAGAACCAGAGAAGCAGAAATTCCTACTCTTGTGGGGTAGACATTCTAGCAGGAGAGTTAGATACATGGAACAAGTACATGATTTCAGTGTGGTAGAAGGTGATGAACACTACAGTGAAACTCAGGCAGTGAAACTCAGCGGTGGGTTGTGTGTGTGTGTGTCCTGGCAAGAGGGATGTAGTTTTAAATGGGGTAGTCAAGGGCTCCCTGATATGGTGACATTTAAGCAAAGACTTAATGGAGATAATGGAGAAGCAAAGACTTAAGCATAGTTTAAACCAGCTATGATAACTGGCTGCTTGGGAAAGAGCATGGATCCTCAGGGTCCTGGGGAAGTGGGCCAGAAGCAAGAGTAGCAGGAGATGACGGAATGTTCAACTTTGCAAGCTCTCCATTCTGCCTCAACCAAACTGAGCACATTTTGGAGGTTTTTGAATAGTGCAAGATATAGGGTCTACCTAGATGGTAATAGGAGCCATTGACTTCTGTCTTTAGAAGTACTGAGGTGTCAAGAGCTGTTTTAGGGGGTGCAAATGAAGGTCACTCTAATGATGACAGAGAATGGTGGTTTGGACCAGGGACACAGCAGTGGAGATGGTAAGAAATGATCAGACTTTGGATGGCTTTTGAAGGCAGAGCTAACAAGATTTCCTAAAGTGCTGGAGAGAGGGAATTACAAAAGAAAGGAGTGGCTGTAAGATTTTGGGTTTACAAACTATGAACGTTGGATTGCCAGTTTTTAAAATTAGAAGTGTGTGGGAGGAGCAGGTTGTGGGGGTGAGGAAGGAGAGCAAGAGTTTATTTTCAGAGGTGTTAATTCTCATGGGTAGTGTATGAATTTAAAAAGTGTTACTCCACACTGCTCTGGCTACTTTATGAAGCTCTGCTCTGCTCTGGCTACTTTATGAGGCTGAAGGAATTTATCAAAAGCATACTCATTGAGAGACTGGCTACCCAGGGAAAAGGAAGAGTAAGAGCCCTCAGGACTCTGTTTTAGTCGGGAGAAAAGATAGACTCTACCAACTACCCCCAGGCAGTGCAGGGCTGTGGTGTCAGCCTGGCACCGGGTCATTTCTCCCTCACAACTGTTCGGGGAGGGAGGCTGAGTGCTGTTGGCAGGACACCTCCTGCTAACCGGACTGGGGTGGACGCCACTATGTTCTGAGATTGGACTTTGGATCTGAGTCCATCACCTAGTTTAACATAAAAAGAGGATACAGGGAGCTGCCAAAATCCTCAAAAAAGAGGTACAGGGAGTTCTTGCTAAACTCAGCCAGCAAGAAGATGAAATGTAGGGCCGTTAACAATTTGAGATGGATTTGTTGAAAATGGAGTAGCTAGAGAAAGCATGCAGCTCCTGAAAAATACAAATATTCTACCCCTTTACTAATTTAATCTTCAATAAGTTACTTAATAAGTTACTTCATAAGTTACTTATGAACCTCAACTTTCTAGTTGAGAAATGGAAAGGGTGTGTAATGGAAATGACGAAGGCAGCCCTATTGCATACAACTGTGTGACTAAAATGAGGTGCTCTGGAAACCATAAAGCATGATAGAACTACCAGAGTTCAACACTATTGATGAAATCCAAATAAACAAGGCCAGTGGAGCAAATGTCAGTTCCAACACTACTTCACTTACCTGTGACAACCTTTCTTTTTGTGCAATCTTTGTACCTCTGCAAAGCCTGGGCATCTTTTATAAGGTTTACTTCTGACAGGATATTTGCAGAAAGCCATGGGACCGTGTCTATTAGCAAACTTGAAAGGGAGGCTAGTGTTCTGCCTCCTAAGAATCATAAATAGTGTTTGCTGACTCTAGCAATTATTAATATTTTTCTCTTTAAATGAACTTTAAGTTTATGAATGAACCATTACAGTTAAAGTTCCCTCTGACCGTGATCCATAGTCCTGACCCCTTTCTATATCCTGCCCAGGGCAATCATTGTTATTGGTATGGTGCAAACCTTTTTCTGGACACACATATATACATGTGCCTCTGTGAGATATATATATATATATATATATATATATATATATATATATATGAAATATATGTGTAAACAAAACATATATAAGTAAAAAGACATATCCAGATGATTTTATCGTATGTATCACCATCATCTGCAAACTTTTTCCACTTAATGTATTGGAAAGCCACTCCACCAAGCCAACTCTGCCCTGCTCTTTCTGCATACCCTCCTGTGCATACCACCATCCACCAGCTGGCAGAAAGATGGTACTTGAAGAGCAGCCATGACCTTGAGGAATACATGGGGGAACTAGGTGTTGGAATAGCTTTGCAAAAAATGGGTGCAGTGGCCAAATCAGACTGTGTCATCGGTACTGATGGCAAACATCTCACAATAAAAACTGAAAACACTTTGAAAACAACACAGGTTTCTAATCTGGGAAAGAAGGTTAAAAAAACTACAGCTGATGGCAGAAAAACTCAGACTCTGCAACTTTACAAATGGGGGATCGTCTCAAGGTCAATAATGAAATGGTGGCACAGCAGTTAAGCGCCACTCTGGAGCTGTTGGCAGCAGTGACACTAGTTCGACGCCCAGCCTGGGAGATTCCCACATGGCACGGCAGACCTCTCCTGCCTCACCCACTGCTCCCCTCAGCAGTGTATTTTCATCAATCTGCCTGTTCTGCTCCCCACTTTGTCTCTCCTGAACCCTCTCGCTGCCCTACGCCACTGGCCTGTACCCCAGCTTGTATGCATAAGTAAATAAGTCTTAAAAAAAAAAAGAATGGAATGGGAAGGAAAGCACAATAACAAGAAAACTGGAAGATCGGAAATTAGTGGTGGATGCATCATAAACATTGTCACCAGTACTCGAATCTATGAAAAAGAATAAAAATCCCATCATCACCTTGGACAGGAATTAGCTTCAAGGATTGGCAAGCTGAGTTCAATGAGAAAATCTCCATACTGCTTTTTTTTTTCCATTACTGTCTTCAATTACCTTTGCCACAAATACTTTGCATGCAACTATTTCAAAGCGTTGGTTTCATTAGGCTCATCTCTTTTGTTAATCAATAAATGTGTTTGTGCTATAAAAAAAACAGTAATAGTATGTCTTATAGATTCTTTTTAAGTGATGTCAGTTTCCTATTTATTCATTTTCTAAGGATTATTATATGTGTGTTCTCATAATGTTCATCTTCCCAGAGGTTAAATACTTTCATGATTTCTCTGCTTGAGGGTAAATTGGACCTTTGCTAGAAATAATCACCCTATGAAGACCTCTAGCTTCTGCCTCTAAGTGGGGAAACCATATTTTGGCAGCCCCACTTCCGATTTCTGGCATCATTCGCAGAAGAGCAGCAAGCTTGCCTTTTTATAGAGTGAAGCTAGATGGTTCCTACTGCCTGAGTTGACGCCAACACCACCCACCACAGGCAGCAACATCTGACGTTTGCCAAGAGCTCCAGGCCACCTGATGTCGGAGGAGTAGACCGTCCCAGGGCACGTGGTGACTCACCCATCAGCTGCTGGTTTGTCAGGCAGTATTGCTTGCCCATGTTTTCTGATATCTCCACGGCAGAGAAAACGCTAGAGCCTCCTTTGAAAACTAGTATAGTTTGGAGTCTCCATCAAGAATTTACTCATGATTGCTGAGAGCTGGAGGGAAAGGCATAAGCAGGACAGAAAAAAAAAAATAGAAAATCAAATACTTAAGCTGCGCCACCGCGTCTTTAGTGCATGCCACAGAAAAGCCGCGCCTGCAGCAACATAGCACAAGCTGCTGTCACTCAATTACTCACTCAACAAATATTTATTGAACCAAGTACTGGGATGCAATCAAGTTCCATTCAGAGTCAGAGACTTTGGTTGTTCTTTGCCCTGCCGCAGCTCCTAAAATAGTGTAGACCCATGGTAGGAACTCAGCAAAATGAAGGATATGCTGTATCACAACCCCTAGAACAGTGCAAACACACAGTAGTCACTTAACAAATGTGCTGAATAAATGCATGAAAACAGAAAAAGTGCTAAGTGGTCAATCCAGAGTTTGCATGGAAAGTTGTTTAACTTCTGAAAAAGGTGATTTATCTGTTGCCCAAAACTGGTAGTGAAATGTGACAGAGCAGTCTTCCATAAAAAACCAGAAAATTCTGAAACAAACCAGTACCCCAAGCCAGCATCACCACTCACCCCCAGTGACTCAAGATGGACAGCAAATATGCCTCCTCCCTCTGGAGAAATCATTTGGGGGAGTGAAACGTCTAGATGTCACCAAAGTAAAACACAGTCAAAAGTTCCCATCAGGTCTCTTGCTTCTGCTTCTCGAGGATACCTCTCCCACCTTTGCTAAGAGCACTTTGTTTTCCTCTGAGGAATAACCCTGGAATCCCATGGACTGGGCAGCAGACTGAAGGTGGTCCTACCATCCTTCATCCTTTTAACCCCGAGGGAAGGATGGGCGTGTGGCCAGAATGGCCCGATCAGACATTTCCTGAAATGTGCAAGTTAAGGGCAAGGATCCAAAGATGGAAACAACTGGAGTGGAGACATGAATGACTTTAGGTTCCGCATCCTAAAGAGCAGGTCAAAAGCAATTGCCCTTTGGATACTTGGAGCTGTTTTCCCAGATGGAGTTGTTCTAGCTGTTCAGCTTTCCCCTTACTCTGTGAGTTACTCTATAACTTATCAATCAACACATTTCTTTCTTTTTTTGATTACAAGAAGCAGGATTAGATTCTGCTCCTTTCAGAACTAAACCCATACAGTATCACTGTGGTGGGTTAAGAGTCAGGAAGAAGAAAATCATGACGAGAGAGAATTGTGGAAGAACAGTTCTCAGACAGGAACAACGGTCCAATGATTGATTGGTCATATGAGATTTTTTTTTCTGTTTCTCGATTTGGCTTCTCCTCCCTAAAGAGAAATAGGTGATCCACCATATGAAAGTCCTTCAGTCATTTCACTGTGTGGTTTCCCATGTTGCAAAACACTTTCTAAAACTGATTTTATTTGCTTCAGTCCACCAGTCAACTTCACTTTCTTCTCTCCCCCAAATATATACTGTGAGAAATCTTCAACAACCATAGTCTTTGTTCTTCAGTGTCAAGTAGCAAACATTTTGTTTGATTCTTTTCAAAATTCAGTAAGCAGCTTCATACTCAGGAATAATTTTGCTCTTTTATTTTATTTTTAATTTTGCTCTTTTAAAAGGATGCCCTTATAGGGCCTCCCTGATGGTGCAACGGGTTAAGCACAGCACTATGAAGCTATCCAGAGCCACTGCAGCACAAGTTCAATACCTAGCCAGGGAGACTCCCACATGGTACAACAGACCTCTCCTGTCTCACCCACTTCCCTCCTCAGCAGTGTATTTCAGTCAATCTGCCTGTTCTGCTCCCCACTCTATCTCTGGTGATTCCTCTCACCACCCCACACCTCTGGCCTACACCCCAGTTTGTATGCATAAATAAGTAAATCGTTTTTAAAAAAGGATGCCCTTAAGAGAGAATTTAAAAAGTAGGCCAAGAGAGGTCTAGAACTTGTCAAGACTCTCTTTTTTAAGAATATTTGATGTCTACATAGCCCCACCAGGAATTAAATATAAACCTGTTGTGTGTCAACTCTAGCTAAGTATCTTTTTGTCTAGATCTGTTTGACCTTTATTCTCTGGATATTAATCAGCTCCTAATTGTGACTGACAGAAGCATCCCTTAAACTGGTTTAAGTATAAAAGGAAATTTACTGGATCAAGTAATTGGAAAATTCACAAGCCATGCTAGCTTTAGACTTAACTGGATCCAGGCATTGCAAAGATAATATAAGGGCTAGTCTCTGCTTCAGACTGAATGATCATGCTGCCCTCCCCCTGTCCCCCCGCACCCCCACAAAGTCATAGGTTGACATCTAACTCCCAATATGATGGTATTTGGAGGAAGGACCTGTGGAAGATGATTAGGTTGTAAGGATGGAGCCCTCATGAATGGGGCTACTGCCCTCATAAAAGAGGCCCTAGGGCCTCCCTGGTGGCGCAGCGGTTAAGAGCTGAGCTGTGGAGCTGTCAGCAGCGGCAACTCGAGTTCAATGCCCTGGCCGGGGAGATTCCCACATGGCGCAACAGATCTCTTCTGCCTCACCCGCTGCTCCCCTCAGCAGTGTACTTCAGTCAATCTGCCTGTTCTGCTCTCTGCTCTATCTCTGGTGAACCCTCTCGCCACACCTCTGGCCTGTACCCCAGCTTGTATGCATAAATAAATAAATCTTGAAAATAAAAAGAGGCCCCAAAGAAGTCTTTCTTCCCTTCCCCCATGTGAGGACACAGTACAATAAAGCTGTCTATGAACCAAGCACGTTCTCAATAGACACTGAATCTGCAGGGCCTCCAACCTCCAGAACTGTGAAGTAAACTTCTGCTGCATATAAGGCCCCCAGAAAGTGGCATTTCTGTTATAGCAGCTCAGACAGATAAAGACTGTCTCTTCTCTTCTCTGGGCTCGGAGTTGGTCACAATGTCAGCCTCCAGTTCCACTGATTTCACCATCTTTTCTGCTGATAATCTCAGCAGGAAGGGAACAGCTCCTTCCCAATCAGTTGTTCAGCAGGCTAATACCAGACTTTCATTGACCTGAAATGTAACCAATTGTTTGCCCAGAGGGAGAGAACACACCCCTGAGCAGGCTTGAGTCCCGGGGGAACCCTGGCAGAGCTCAATGAGGAGGAACGGAAGAGACAAGAAAAGTAAGCCAGCAGCACTCAGAATGTGACAGCTTCCTAAGAAAAACCACTAGAACCACATAAAGGGGGCTGGATGCTCATGCTAATAAGGCAAAAATCACCATCCATAATGGCAGCTGCTGACGAATGGTTCAAACAGGATTGTGTGTCCAAGGAGCTTCTGACATGTAGGATGGACAAGAGTTGGTCCATGGTCCTGCAGGCCTAAAGCCCACAACCCAGAGCACAGGTGCTTTCTTCACTACAGAATCCATTGCCTCCCCTAAATATTCAGACAGGTAAGTGATGAGCTTCCAGCATCTACTCTCGATATCAAAGGAAAAGAGAAATGACTGTGCTGGGTGTAAAGGAATTCTCACATAAGGTTGTTGGCACAGTCAGAGTTTCTCAGAGTGATCCTAAATCCCTGCATTACAGTCCCTAGGGATGCCTCCTGAAACTCCAGATCCACAGACCTCACTTGATAGTTTCTGAACTGTAAGATACAGAATTGGACAGCCAGATTCTGCCCCAACTTGAAGTCCAGACCAAAGCAACCTGAGTGCTAATATATAACCTAATTTACGTGGGCCTTTAGTTTTATTTTGATTTATATTACTTCCTTCTCCCTAACATTCACAGAGATACATAAACTGCCAGAACCTTGCAACTTTCCCTCTCAAATTCTACACAAGCAAAAGCACCAGTAAACCTCCTCATACAGGTTGTATGTAAACCCTCCTATAGTTCATGCTGCCATCTGGTGGGCTTCGCTGGTAAGTAAACTGCAGTTTCTTCAGAGGTGGGGCTGAAGATCCAAGTGGTCTACAAAGCTTGCTTTCATTCTCTCTGCAGATGGGAAGTCACTGCAGCTGCAATGCCTGTGCAGACTGAGGTCTGACAGACCATGGCAGCATTTAAGTGAGCGGTTTGAACTGACTCCAGGTTAAATTCGAAGTTTGTTGGGGTTCTGCTAGATTGAGCCATAAATAAGTAAATCTTTTTTAAAAAGGGATGCCCTTAGAGAGAATAAAAAAGTTAGGCCAAGAGAGGTCTAGGACCCCTAGTACCCCTCTTGACTGGCAGGAGTGGAAGATCACTGGTTATTACTTGACTATTTCATTTGCACCTGCTAAACTTTGCTACCTGATTCACTAGCCTGTGAAAAAGCTCATAAGCCATTACCTGTTTTCTTAATTTATATAAAGGAGGTTATTTTAATACATGATTAAAATCTAAGCATTTTCGTTTTTAAATCTTTTCATGTATTTTGGGCTTTTATCTACTTAAATACATCTGTCTGGGAAACAGCTTGATGACATACATAAAAGCTGGGGATGCAACTCCCCAGAAAAAGAATAGTCTTTGGTGAGATGCGCTGGTGGGCTATTTGGGCTGTACAAAAATGCCAGCAGATAAATGGGGAGTGGAGGGAGAACTCTGCTGAAGGCGAAGTGTGAGCTGGCGGGGACTGAGAGGTAGGGACTGGGGGAGAAACCGCACTAGAGGGGCATGGGTACCGCGCTGTGTGTCTAAAGGAGGGTAGAAGCCGCCCCTCCACCCCCACCCCCCGCCCCGCAACAGGACAGTGAGGGGACAGAGTGGAATCCTCGCAGATGGGTAGATGATTCCTGTCCCATGTGACCAGAGCCTTGGCCGCTTTAGGCATCGCCCTGAGCTCTCTTTGCAAGGACTTTCTGAACTGGCTAATTGAATCTATAAGCATCGCTTTCCTGACCCTCGCTGAGCCACCCCACACCCAGTCTTCTCGGCATGAGCTCTGTCTCAGCTGTTTTCCGTTTGTAACGGTCTTTGTCACTTCACTAGGGGGTCTGCACTGCGCCAGCTCCCGCCCCTGCCCCCGCCCCTATGTACCCCATAAGAAGATGGAATGTCCTGGGTTCTGTCCCACGGGTGATTGTCAGCGTCCCCCGGGACCCCACAGCCCACTGCCCAGAAACAACGCTGACTTTTTGTCTATAGAAAATGTATTACAAGTATGAAGAACTGGTAAGATAATTTAACGCTAAATTTGAACATATCCTCTTATAATTGCTGGTGCCACAGAGGTCCTTGAAAAGGGGGGGGGGACCCATGAAAATGCATGTCTTGGTCAGATGGTAGGTTTCTAGGGAAAGGAAGACTGACAAGTAAAGGCAAAATCCTTAATCACCTCCTGTCCCCAGATTTTCAGAAGTTGCTCAAGGGACCATGAGATGAAGTGATTTTAAAACTTGGAGTGTGCCTCCAATAGCAAAAGAGCGAGTTCCCAGCTGGGAGCAGGGGCTAGGAGCAGATGCAGGCCTGTATTCCTCCCTGAGGGCACCCAGGGGCTGAGCAAGAAAACCAGAGTGGACTCTGGGGGGAGGCAGCTGATGTCTGAGTAAGGAAGGGTTAGCACAAGCTCTCATGACATCAACATCTGTGAGAAGAGGGAAGGAAGGGGAGCAGGACTGGGCTCATGGGGAGTCCTGGAGACAGAATGACCCTTCTAGAAGGTTCTGCATTGGTGTGGAGGGCTGGATCCAAATACACTCATGATGAGGGCAACCTGGAAGGGACCATGACCTGTAACAGTGTAACACTAAGGAAGATTGGAGCTGGGCAGGGAGGGGATGCTAGAAAAGAGACTGGGGAAAAGGATGGAGGAAGCAGCAGGTGAAGATGCCAAGGGAAATGGAGGAAGAAGAAGAATGGAGGAGGCACATGGAGCAGAGAGACATGTGAAGAAGCCATGCTTGCTTCTTGGCCTTGGACTTGTACCAGGGGCTTGGGGAACATGGAAGGAGACCCTTGAAAGAAACAGAAGAGGGTGAGAGACTGGTGAGGAGGCTGACAATCTCAGGCTATATCTTGATTTTGATTTTGCTTTTTTCCTTCCAGACTTGCCTGGCCCCTCTGCCCTTTCCTATGGGTCCTCACTAGAAGATGCCCTAGACCTATGGCAAGCTTTTGGGCCTCAGCTGCCTTTCTTTGGGCCAATTCTGTTAAGCAGGGCATTTGCCCACAAAGGGATGGGTAACTTTGGGTGCTTGATTTGGTAACTTTATTCTTTTTCTCTTCTCTCTATTGCACTCTAATTATTGCACACCACACTAATTATATTAAAGTTCTTTTCTATCAAAGGTCTTACACAGTAGAGTATGTATTATCTTTATGTGGCAGATGGCAGAGCCCATTTAAATTGGGCAGGTTTGGGGGTCCTGGCGTACCCCTCACTCTGTCTGTTAACCACAAATGAGGCAGCTCTCTTTAGCTGAGGTTGTTCAGGAGGTGTGCTGCCAACTGAGGGCCGTCTGCTGGCAGCTCTTGCAGCACTGGCATAACTCCTTCCTTCCTGAGGGGATGCATGTGGGTATCATGGCATCCACTGCCTGGCAGCCCCTGGAGCCAAACCCACCCCTGTGTGTTGTTGCACAAGCTAGAATTTCCCTCTGCAAATACCAGGAGTTCCTTTATCAGATTACTTCAAAATAAGACTGAGCCTTATTTTTTTTCTCCCCCTCCTTTTCTTTTTAATTGTTGTAAAATCTATTAAGTCTTCCAGCCATGACTACTAAAGTTTTCTGCTCTTAAAAGGGAACATTCTAGATATAAGGCTCAATAAATTCCCATCACCAGCAATTGCATTAGACTGATTTAAAATATATGCTACAATTTGTATGCATCTCTTCACAATAAATTTTTTTAAAACCAGACACACAAGGTCACATCTATATATTCAGTTTACATGAAATGTCCAGAATAGGTAATTCCATAGTGACAGAACTCTGATTGGTTGTTGCCAGGGCTGTGGAGACTTGGGCTAGGGAGCAACTGCTTAGGGCATATGGAGTGTCCTTTGGGGAATGTTGGGACTGGGTGGGTAGAGGGGTTGTTTGTGCCACATTGTAAAGGTGTTAAATGCCACTGAATAGTTTGTTCAAAAATGGTTAGAGGGGCCTCCCTGGTGGCACAGCGGGTTAAGCGCAGCCCTATGCAGCTATCAAGAGCCACTGCAGCATGAGTTTGATACCCGGCCAGGGAGCTTTCCACCTGGCACAGCAGACCTCTCCTGCCTCGCCCACTGCTGTGTACTTCAGTCGATCTGCCTGTTCTGCTCCCACTCTGTCTCTGATGAATCCTCTCACTACCGTATACCTCTGGCCTGCACCCCAGCTCTTGTATGCATAAATAGATTATTCTTTAAAAAATAAATAAAGTAAAAATGGTTAGTGTTTTATATGTCAGTGTCATTTAAACTGTTAAAAATGAGCTTTCAAAAAGTCTTTTCTGTGGGGGCAGTCTGTTATAAGAAAATTAGTCCTTGACTGTGAGATTCCTCACTTCTGAGTAACTGGAAGGTCTCAAAATGTTATCACTCTGTCCTCAGGATCCGTTCTGATGTCACAAGGAAAGTTAGGTCAAACTGTCTGCGTTTAATTCAAGCATCTTACTCAATAGCTGACACTGAATAGATACAATGTTGTGTCTTAAGTGTAAGCAACTCATTTACATGTGGGAGGTAAATTCTGTTTTCAAGTAAAGAATATTTTTCTTCAAAAGGAACTTGAAGTATGATTCAAATTACTTAAATATTGTTAAAAAAAAAATGATGTTCAGAGATTTCAGGGTCTCCAACATTGGAAAGGCACACTCCAAAAAAGAAATTGATTCAGAATTATTTGATGATGTCACTTTTATTGGTAAAACATGGAGAATTATATTAAATGCTTTCTAAGTTTCATAACACATTAAAACTCTATTCTACAGTGAAAATTTTAAATTTAAATATACTCCTTAATTTTCCAAGAATGCAGTTTTCAGACATTTCAGTTTGATTAATTCAGAATGAAATTTTTTTCTATTTGAAGTGTGGAATTTTGAATTCTGTACAAGAGTTTGGATTTCTGTACTAAAATAGCTGGAGGTTCATGTAAGTATGATATAAATATGTGTTTTAAATAGAAATAAACTACATTTAAAGTGTGTTATGTTTGTAAACCAAAGATGTCTTTTACCACTTGCTTCTCCAAAACCCAGAGTCTGAAACTACATGCCAACCAAAATAAGTTTCCACTTGCTCTTTTGAGGCAGAATATAAATGTGTAATATCTGACTTCTCCCCAGAAATTGCATATTGATTTAATTCTATTTTACTTTTATATACGCCAGATATTTTTTCAAACATTTTGGATTTTGGAAACTTAATTTGTATAGCATTAAGATAATACTTATTTGAGTTATTTGAGAAATTGGAATTTACCATGGGCTTGTCTATAAATAAGGAACTTACATTTCAAAATACTTAAAATGGCAAATTTTGTGTTACGTATATTCTGCCACATGGAAAAGGAAGAAAATAAAGCTCTCTTTCTCATTCTCTCTCTTTGTGAAAGACAAGTATTTCTGATTATTTTCCTTTCCAGAATACACAAGGAAGTAGAAACCACTCAGTGCATACAACTCTGAGCCTTTACAAATAATAAGTCCTATGAAAATACTAATCCCAAGAAAACGTGCTATTTTTAATATATATAATACATATAATATAATAATATATAACTACCATTAAATGATAAAAACTTAGACAGAAGGTGTTGTAGAGAAGGACTGAGTCTGCTGAGTGAAGGCAGAAAGGCAAAGTGATTAAGACCAGGCTGAATGGGTCCTACCTTCCACTGCTAGAGGCTGGCCCTGGGGTCTGGAGGTCTAGAAACTCAACCTTAACATCCTTCTCTCCAGAGTTCTCAGAATCCAAAGGTGCTGAGTCATGCTCACAAACTTACCAGGAATTGAAGAGCATGGTCTGGATTTGCACACAACTCTCAGGCAGGCTAGAAATCCCCATGGGTCCTGCTTCGTCCATGGGTCCATGGGTCCATGACTTCCTCTTCGGAAAGCTGTACAGAAAACCAGATTCTTAGATTTCTTTGAAGACATGAATTCAAAGAAAGGAGATATTTCAATGAATTTAGTTTTGAAAGTTTCTTCAAAAGAGGGATGTACACACCAATCAAAGCAAACGTTTCTAGTCCATGGGTGGGGCAGCTGTAATGGCCGTTGATAGGTGGGCACCCATGGGTGGGGCATCGGTAATGGCTGTTGGTAAGTGGGCACTGCCGGTGCAGGTCACGAGGGCTTTCTCAGGCCACCATGCTGGAAGGCTCTCCCACTTTTGAGAGTCATGTTTTTCTGCTCCCATTAATATTTTCAATCAGATTAAAATGAACTCATGTGAAACTGATATCGGACAAATGAGGAGCTTTAAAATTTGGCCAAAGGCAGTGCCCCAATTGCTTACCAGTCACTATCTTTGTTCTGCAGCTGTGTGCACAACTGAAAGACTACTCAGGCTTAGGGAACAGTAACAATGGGATTTATTTAACAAACAGGGAAAAGCAAAGAATTACTGAAGTCAAAATATGGCCGTTTACCTTACTTAAAGCAATGTCCAGTCCTTTAAGTCCCAGAAAAGTAACAAAGGTGGCGTCTTCCCGCCACTGCTGACGTGGAGCTCTTCTTCCAAACAATAGGCCACATTTCCAAAATGGCATCTTCCTTCTTCTGCAGACGCACAACAATCAGACTGTAGGCCAGGTTCCAACTCAGGAGGACGACACAGAACACAACTGGAGATGCTCCCAAAACTGCCGTGGTGCCCCAGCACAGCACCAGGCCAACAACACTGCAAACAGCAACTACAGCAGCCAGACGGCCCATCAGACTGCACTCGCGCATTTTAGGAAGGTGCCCACTTCAGGCCTCTGCCTTCTTCCTTTGACTGCAATAAAGACAAAACTGGAGCAGTTTCCGTTGCTCGGCTACTTACAAAGGCTCCAAAGTCGCTGGCCCCAAAGTCACTGAAGATTCAAAAATGTTTCTTCTTTTCCTACATCATGGCGACTGCTTCCACTATTCCTTCGGCATAGCAACTGCCTCTTCCATTCCTACATCATGGCGACTGAATCTCCTTCTCCTTCAGTCCCTTTTATTTTTCATCAGAAACTCCGCCCCAAAATGCAAACTTAGCATTTTACCTGGGGCTATTCATTCTCAACAGCAAACCCCTCCAGGGGGCAACATGTTTACTGGACTTTGGACTCAGCCCGATTACAAAAGGACAAGATATTTGGTGTTTCCTCTAAAATACTTACAATCAGGTAGGAGCTCCATGAAAATGAATCTGAGCCCTTTAAATAGCTTCTCCTTTGGCAGCCAGCCTGAAGCTTTTTCCAATAGAGGGAGATGCAGAGACACTGCAGGAGCAAAAGGGTTTTGTTTCAGACTCCTGCTGTGCAGGCCCTGGTGGTCCGAGTTGACAATGTTCCAGGCATGGCAGCAGCAGATTCCCCTGGCCCCTCCTGCATGTAGTCAGGGACTGAGGACTCTGAGACCCTCCTGGGCATTTTCCCCAGCATTTTAGAGGGCAGATCTTTAGCAAGTTCCAGGCAGCAGACTTGCCTGCCAAAGATATCAGCTGTTCTTATAGGTATTTATAGCTAGTCATTCTTTCTATTAACCTTTTCCCATTCAAATGGGCATTTGGGCATGTGACATCTGCATCACACTTCATAGTGATAGTTATCCCAGAAAAGTCTGCCTTTCCTGCTGGCAAAGATTCAGACTCCCCTGCATATGTGACCTCCAAAGCCTGATCCACAGAGCTGAGACCCCAAGCAAGAGCATCTTACCAGGTGACCCAGTTTCCAGGAGAGATCAGGGGGTCCAGATCATGGAGCCACTGACTGTATCACGAGCAGCACTTGGGGAAGCAGCCAGCCTCCAGGAGGATTAGATAACCGAGGCCCTGCTGACGTGTTGGGGTGAGTTCACTCTTCCAGCATGTGTGTCCCCAGGGACCTTGGGAACACGTCTGGGAACTGATCAATGAAAGAGGGAGTGGCATTACCATCACCCCAAAGGTCCACTATGGGACTGGGACTTTGTGCTCTCGGGCTCCCCCACCCCCCATTCTGGGCTCCACAGTATTGGATGTTCTGGTTCCCAAGAGGGCAATTCAAGTCAATGGACACAGCAAGGTCCCCTTGAACTATAAACTAAGGCAGATTCCAGAGCACTTCAGACTCCCTGTGTCCAGACACCAGCTGATGAGAAAGGGACTCACCGTCACCAGCAGAAGTCACAGCTACTTTTGCACATGGGGACAGGGAGGAAGGCATGGGGCACCTGGGCCTCTGTGTCCCTCTGTGCCTGTGAATGCACGTGCCGATAGCCCTGACCTAAGAAGGGGTGACTTCGTTGCAATCCAAGATGCTTCCTGCCCACTCCTCTCGCTTTTTCTGTACAAGTGTCAGATTTGCCTCCCAGTCTGAAGGCTGGCACTGCCTCCCTGGGCATCCTGCCCTTTATCCTCACAGACAGGCTCCCCACATAAGTCCCATGCACTTCTTATTCTACTTGGCATCTACTTCTCAGAGGACCTGAACTGGCACAAGCCACCAAGCCAAAGAGCAGAGAGAGAGAGAGAGTTTGGGGAGGGAGATAATGTCCACGAGGGCCATCTTTTTCACCACATTCTTCTAACAAGAAAAATCAGGTCATTGTTTTTCTTTACCTCTAGATGCTTTTTTCTTCCTGTTCCATCTCTTTAACAATACCTTATCCTCAGCAGCACTTTGAACATTTGAGATTTTAAATTTATGCGTTTTTGACTAATGGACTCTCTCTCTCTCTCTCTCTCACACACACACACACACACACAAACTCCATGAAGGGAGATGATGTGTAGTTTTTTTCACTATGTTCTGCCCACCTCCTACCATCACACTGTGCACATAACAGAAGCTCAAAATTTTTAGCTGAGTGAATGATTAAGCCTAACCAGGAATATTTAGTCTTTAGCAAAATAGTAATTACTAAGTGCAACAGCAAAAGAACAGTATTGACAGGACACTACTGTGAAATATCTAAAAGTGCTAAAGCATAGACTCTTGATTCCAGGACAGACAGCAGGCCAGCGATGTCTAAGGAGAAGGTCTAATAAGATGGAGCGAGGTTCAGTGCTATGGAGGGGGGGTGGGCTCCATGCCTGGAGCAGAAATGAGCAAATGTCAAGACGGCAGAGAGTGAACGAGTCCCCAGCAGTCACCACATCCTGCCAGGTCCACCTTCCCAGCCAAGCTCTTTAGGGCCACCTTGCCCTCCAGCATGGCTGGCAATTCTCGGTAGCTATGATAGTATCATCTCCGGAAGATCATTGTTAAAATGTTGACTAAAAGGAAAAGAAAGATTTATGATCTTTCCACATTAGTAGCATGGGCATGAAATTGAAGGCCCTGTTCACTAACAGCGGCAATCACACATGTGTAAATCTGAGGGGAGTACCTCCTTCAATGCTCCCTACGCGCTTCATCAGCCTCTCCAAGTCTGACCCTTCTGAGACACTGTTGGCAGGTTCTGAGCCCTTCATCCTGGAGCTTGGTAAATCATATACCTGAACTGTGAGTTAATGATAAAGAAAGGAAAAATCTATATCACTTCAAGAGGGAATCAGTGAATTAAAAGAGAGATGCTTGATTAAGACAAAAACTCGAGCATTTATCACCTGTAAATGGCTCTTCAGAAATCAGGATAACTGACAGAGCAGCCATTAAAGGCAGAGTACTGAACTCTAACGTTTTCATAAAATTTAATTTAAAAAATTGTTTGCATACAAAAAGAAACATGAAGAAAAAGGAATACTCTGGAAAGGAAATCAAGCCACAAGTCAAGTCAAATATAATACTATACATGACTTTATTTTTTGTTGAATTAAGTGGGTTTATACAAATTTGTCTTCATTAACAAAACAAGTACCCATTGATAATTATCACAAAGCATTACTGATCCAAGAATATTTGCCATCATTGGATAAATCATACAAATTTAGTGGTACCTCTACCATTAACCTAGAATAATTTCATTTTTCAAATACCATTTTTAGAAATAAAAAATATCATCATAAAGTATGTTAATTTCCATTGCTAATTTTTTTTAATCCCAAGCTAAAAGGCACTGGTTGGGCTTTATTTCAGGAATAATTTTTGCATAGGTATCATTGACAACATTTAAGGAGAAGAAAGTGATTTTTCCAAACCAACCTAGAAGCTCTTACAAAGTACAGAAGTGCTTTCTCAAGATGTTAAAGCATTTAGGGATGAAACCTCTTTGTTTCCTTGGCTTAGAGTTTGGATCTCTGCTTATAGGACTCTTTCATTCTTTTGACAACAGAAAGGTCCCCCACCGCATCAGGCCAGTTGTCGTGATCTGTTAAAAAAGTAGAAAACCAAACATCACTTGCAAATTATTAACCTCAGGAGTTTGTCATCTGAGTTTTTAAGAAACCTTCTCGTTATTTTCCCTGGTTCATTCCTTTTCTCAATATTATCTTCTGATAATATTGCAAGACCATGTAGGCATTTCTGTGCCAGCCAAGACACTTAAAACCACAGTGTCTTATACACATCATCCTATTGATGCTGTTAGTAAAGAAATAAATGGGCAGGATTAGTAATAAATAATATGAATTATTGATTAATGACTTATTGATGCAAGTTAAGAATGTCTTCAGCCTTGATCAGACTTATTGATCAGACCATATGACTTATTGATGCAAGTTAAGAATGTCTTCAGCCTTGATCAGACTACTAGCACATGAAAAAGCTGGTTGCACCTGGGTCCCTGACATGAAATTTAAATACATATTTGTTGCAACAACCACATTTTAAATTGCTAGTACCCACTTGATCAACCATCTTTGGCAATAGGTCAAACACTTTTGAATGTTATATCCTTTTCTACAGTTTGGGAGTGATTTGCTATTTTCAGCTTAGACATGTCTTTTAACTATGGATTTATTTTGTCATGTGTGAAAATAGGACACTGGGTTATCTTATTTCTAAGGCCCTTTCCAACTCTAAAGCTCCATGGTCTAGCCATGAGACAGACAGACAGACAGACAGACACACACACACACACACACACTTTTAATATCTGTATCTGATTAAGACTTATAAAACTACTGTTTTGCACCTCAAATATAATTGAATCCAGCAGTTTCATTCAATATATATCTCCAATAGAGAATGAAATAGCACCTTACCATCTTCCCATCCATCCCCACCTTAATTGGTCTGATTCTTCTGCTCAGACATTAGCCACTTATTGGAGAAGCGAGGAAGAATTAAATCATAAACATATGGCAACCTCTTGTCTCTTTTCAGTCTTCTCCTTACATATGTAATCATACCAAAATATTTTTTCAAGGTTCAAATTCCACAAACAGATGCACACACAAAAACACTTTTTTAATTTACAAAGGTAAGCTCTATTACAAAGATATTTTCTGTGACTAGGCACATTTCCTTTAAAAACCATATCATGAATACAACATTCTGCACATTTTTATGTTCTCTACAGGAAAGCCTTATCTCTGAAGCAATTACTCAGGAAATTTTGAACACTTAAATAGGAAAAGGCATAAAATGAGTGACTACTCATCTCTCGATGGCTCACCTGGTACAATACATGAACGATTATACAGAGACTGGCCTCCATCCACGTCCACCAGCTGACCAGTGATAAAGGACGCGGTAGGAGACAACAGGAAGCAAACCAAGGGGGAAATCTGGAAACAGAAACACACACATGCCTCAGGAAAGCAGGACACTCCCCACTCTGACTGTTTCCCTGCCCGGACTGTAAAAGGAATCCCCAGGGGGTGTCACCAGGACCCAATGGGACCCAGGATACAGTCTTTTTCTATTTGGGCATCACTGAAATCAGGTAAATGACTAGAGGGCAAAAGATTAGGAGCCCGAGATAGTGGTAAGTAAGCCACACCAGTGAGGCAGCCAACGAGAACACAGTGCTCAGTGCTTCTTCCCATTTCAAACAATTCAATTCCTTCCACACCTTCCATTGCCCACCACAACTGGATTTTCCCACCACCACCACTTGCCTTTATGTTTTTGCCCCACAATAGCCAAAATGTCTGTATAGAATGAACTAGCATTCCAGTTTGCTCAGTGCATGGCCTTGTGCACAGAAAGCCAGCAATCCAGAGGACAGGTACTTCCAACAGGAGAGGCCTCAGAATCCCACCGATAGGTAATTGATGAATTCCCAACATCTATTCCCAATGCCAGCAAGAGAAATGATCTCCCTGGATGTAAGGGGTTTTCCACATGGAGCTGTTGGCTTCATAAAGGGCGACTGTAAACACCTGCATTACAATCCCTCAGGATGCCTCCTGAACTCCAGATTCCTAGAGAGCCTTTGACTTGTAAACTCTAGGTTGCGTGGCCAGATTCTGCATTTATCAAGCTCCCAAGCAGGGCTGGGATTAGGACAAGGCTAATGAGACTCATGGGGGGGCGGGGGGGAGCTGTTTCACTTTAGAATGCCCATGGTGAAGTAGTGAAAATTATTAATCATATTAATCTCAACCACTGAACACGTGTCTTTGAGATCATGTATGATGAAGTAGCATCACACTGATGGCCTGCATCTCTGCAGCACAGAGCAGAATGACTGTCTCAAGGGCCTCCCTGGTGGCCTATGGGTTAAGTCTCAGTGCTATCACTGCTGCGGCCTGAGTTCAATCCTCAGCCAGGAAGCTGACCCACATATGCTAGTGCAGTATTTAAGAAAGTGACTGATACTTAAGTCTGGCACCAGACAGAGGCTGCATATGGTACTTCACACAGTTATGATCAACTGCCTTGCTTAGGGCCTTGTGTACAGACACATGACGTGTGACAAAATAGCATATGTAAAAAGTACAATGAAGTAATAAAACACACTGTTTTTAATTCACACTATATTCTCTCCTGAATAAATACCGCTACAGGTAGTAAAAGCAGAACTGGACATTCCCAAGAGCCAGAAAGAGAAGGGGAAATGGGTTGGTGGCCTCCAGGACAATCACTTCCATCTGTCAACCAGACTACCTAAAACAGATATCAAGGGATACAAATTCCCAAAACACAAAACAAAGGAATTCTAATCCCACTCAGAAATATGCATTACCTCCTCAGGAATGCCAAGCCGTTTAGCTGGAATTTTCATAAATTGTGATTCAAATAGATCCTTTGCCAAATGACCATAGTTGTCAAAAGCAGTCTGGGAATAAATGGCTCCCTATATTTAAAAATAAAACAGGAACAGAATTAAATGTGTGAAATTAAAATTTAATTGTAAAGACATCAAGGCAGTCTATCAACCAATACCAAGAAATTAAGTTTAATAGAGAAGTTAACATTTCTAATGTTAATTTTTCTCAACATTTTCAAAGTACAATTAAATTAACCACTATCACAAATGGATTATCTGAAAGGTCACTTTGAGACATCCAGCAAAGCCCTGGATTTTTCAGAAAAGACTTGGTTTCTGCATTATTGCATGAGGGGTGAGGGGGAACTATCTTCTCTTCCACTAGGCTTCTACAAGGAGAGGAGGTCTGGGCTATAGTAAAGTGAGACTTAGAAAATGAAGTGTTCTTGTGGCTTTTCACCTAAAGTGCAAACATAAACAAAACAGTTGAATCCAATATACATTTTTTAAAATTAATTAAGAATTTACTTATTTACCTCACTTTAGCTTTCAGAGATTTATAAAGCCAGGAAAATGACTCAGAAAACTGTGAACATGGGATAAAGCTATTTTCTATTGGCTCCTAACTACAACCAAGATGATGGGGAAGAGGGGAGAAGACAAGAGGAGACTTGGTAGCACTAATTCCTCCACGTTCTACAGGGGCTGTGCAGTTTCTCAATGAAATGATTTGTGAGCTTTTAATGAGAAGATGTGTTAAACTTTAGACATTGAACTAGAAACATCTTTGGAGGACAAACATGACTTTGGCATTGTGCCTATAACATTAACATGCCAGTAAAGATTTTCAAGGATTGCACTTGGAGACCAATATTCCATGGTGTCAAATTGAGAATGGAACTATATTTAGTGTATTCTATAAATGTCTGAGTGTAACATGGCTTAGCTGAGGTCAGCTGTGAAGGACTGAAGAGATAGGACGTTTCTGGCAAGAAAACTGCATTTTGTTGGACAAGAGATTTTGCTACTCATTTCAACAAGTTAGTTGACTTAGTTCCCATTGACCAGCATGCATAACAATGCAAAGGACATAATGTAGATGGAGCTAAAGATAACACCCACAGGTGACAGAGTTAAGGTAAGGATTCTTCTCTTAGCAATGACCAGGAAACAGCACAGAAATGGATCTGAGCTGGGTTTTGCAGGATGAGATATTTCACTTAATATCTTGGGAGTATGTGACCAGGAAGTTTCCACCACATCTTAATTCACAGAAATGTTAATTTATGATGTTGAATACGGTGGGTTTTTTTTTTCCCTATCATTTATGTATGTCTCAGAGAAATTTTCTCTTGACTTCTTATTGATTTGTTCCTGGGAGTTCCCTCCTAGAAGTTTCACTTTAGGTTTCTCGCTCTCCTAATAAAGGATTCAAGATATAACAATAAATGACCAAATAATCTGGAAAAATTCATTCTTTAAAGAGGCATCTGTCAATCTTCACTGTGCATTTGAATTTTCTTGGTGGCTTTTAAAAATACTGATTCCAAGATCCCATAGTTTGGAGAAAGATCATTCACCAACATTTTTTAAGCATTTTACAGATAATCCGAACATATACCCACGACTGAGAATCATTGGCTTGATTTAACCTTCTTGACAACCTGGTTGTAAATCAATGAATTCTGTAATGGAAATTAGCCTTTCTGGCTTTATCTGTTTTTAAAGTGGATCTTCTCTAGCTCAGAGCATAGGAAAAAGCACCTCACTGACCATACAGATACAATCAGTAGAACAGTTGGTAACAGCTTTCATACAGGTGATACCTACAGGGGCGACACAGTTGATTCTCACTCCGCTGCTGGCCCACTCCACAGCTAAGGATTTGGTGAGGCTGTACACACCTTCTCTGGCGGCTCCGCTATGCCTTTCAAAGACAAAATATAAACGTCACAACCTGCTTCTGTTGACTAGTTTTCTCATTCACAGAACTGACAAGGGGGCTAGTGGTCTGTCCCACAGGAACATTCTTGTTCTGAGTCAGACGGTCTTTTTTTTTTTTTTAATTTTTTTTTAATTGTTATTTATGTCTTTTACATTTTGTATTCCCCTTGGGCAGCCCACCACCAATTTACCCGTGATCCATCTCCATGGTCCCCTGTATTCTCCTGTCTTCCATTTTGTGCCCTTATCCTCCCCTCTCCCCCCCACCCCCAACCATCGCTGAGTGTCTCTCTCTCACCCGGCCTCCCTATAGTCCTGTTATAAGTGAAACCATTCGATATTTTTCTTTTTCTTTCTGGCTTATTTCACTGAGTATGATTCCCTCTAATTCCATCCATGTCGCTGCAAATCAGTCGGTCTTTCTGAGTCTCTGTCTAAAGAATGGAAAGAACCAAGTCTGTCTTTCGCTACTAGAGCCAAACCATAGCTATCTGATTGTCAAACAAACCTCACGTTTTGTCTACCCACATGCAGATCCCCCAAACACCCTAAGCATAAGAGGAATATTTTGAATAATTTTTTATTATGCAGGAAAACAAAATGGCGATTTTGAGGGTTACAAGGGTGGTTAAATCTTAAATCAACTTTAGATAACAAGGGATATGAAATTCATATAGCAAGCTAGAAGTTGTATCAGATTTTAAATATTAAAATGAATTTCAATACGATTACACATAGGTGGTTCAAAGTATTTTCCTGACAGGGTCTTGTGTAGAAGGTATGGCTATCTGGTGTCATAGTTTCTAATTACTCCCTAATTGGAGCTAAGATCAATATCTTAATTAATTAACAGGTTATTTCTGGTATGAGAGGGCATTCAGAATGTAAATTTCTACCTTATACAGTTTGAGTTTGATATATAAGAACTAACATACATTATTTTTATAACACTAAGACAGGCCCATATCTAAAAATAAAGTCCTATGTTGGAAAATTTTTTTGAAAATTAATTTAAAAAATGGAAGAAATTGGAACTTATAAAAGATTACTAAGGAAATCAGTAAAATCTATCTTTAAATCAGACTTTTTAATAACTAAACTTGTTTTCAAATAGCCTTCTGACACATTGTTTTTCTCCCTATTCTATTTGGGTGACCTTTTAGACCACTATGAAAGAGTCTACTCAGTCAGACATGAGATTAGTTCACTGATTCCCTTTCTTAAAAACAATCAATTTCCAATGTAAAAACTTATCAAAATTAGAATAAGAGTCAAGGGCATCCAATTTCATTATAGAAAAACAATTTAAAGTTTCTAATATTGAATAGATATTTCCATATTATTCTCAACTAAATTCACATAGATTAGTCTATTTTTCACATTTAACAAAAAAGATGCTCCAGAGAATCATGACCAGTTTCATAACACTTGGATTAGGGAGACAGGATGAAATATAAAAGTTAAATTTGAATTTCAGATAGACCACAAATAATTTTTTAGCCTAAGTATGACCTGTGCAATATTTGGAATGTTTCAGGAATAATTTTTCAAGAAAATTATTTAACAGGGTGTCCTGTTTGTTTTATTCTCTTGCTAAAAATCTGGTAACCCAAGTATGAATGTTTTAGAATGCTAAGTATTGAGATCCACCACTCATTAGAGGAATCAGCATTCTTGTTTAAGGAATGTTCCCAATTTGGAGGGCCAAACCCAAAGCATAGGAAGAAAAAATGCAAAAAAAATGCTTACGCAGATCCTGGAAATCCATATTTAGTAAGAACAATGATGTTGACTATAGCCCCTCCATGCTTTTTCATCCAGGCATTATAAACTGCAGGATACAGACAAATAACCTTATTAATGTCCTAGCCCCTCTTTGATCCCCTGTTGTAGCATGCTCAATTGATTTTTTAATTTTAATTTATCCATTTTTAAATTTTTTTTCTCATTATTGACTTATATTAGCTTTCTGTATGCCCTGGATAGAAACCTTTTATCAGATATGTGATTTGGAAATCTTTCTTCCCAACCTGTGGCCTATCTTTTCATGTTGTTACTGGTGTGTTTTGAAGTAACAAATGTGCTTAATTTTGACTAAGTTCAGTTTATCATTTTTTACTTTATGAACAATATTTTTGGTGGAGTATTGTAAAACACTGCCTAACTGAAGGGCATAACATTTTTCTCCTTTGTTTCCCTCTAAAATATTTTCATATTACCACTTATGAAACAAAACCATTAGTCTAAAGACTATGCATGCATGGCTAACTAGTTTTTAGTCAGAAAAAATTTGGACTTTGATTGAATTAATTAACAGGTCCTTAGAGTCAGTTCGGAAAAACAAAGCAAGTGTGGGTGTTTTCTTTAATTTGATGAGCTGCATTGTAGCTGTATCTTTGATTATTAATCTTCCCTAATGATTTCCTCATGAAATAAAAATTATAAGATAAAATGATATCCATGTTTTATAAATATTGCAAATTACTATCCAGAAATGTTGCCATTTACATTCCCATGTTGTACATGAATAAATCTAGACAGTGAAAGTTGATGACATGGAGGTCTGAGTCCCTAACAGTCTCTTAGTATACAATACTTAAGGGCCCCTTGAGTTTTGGTTGTTGATCACACTTGCCTGCTTTGCACATGTAGAAGGTGCCCGTCAGGTTGGTTTCAATCACAGCATGCCACCCCTTTGCAGTGATCTCTTCTGCAGGAGCCAGGAACTGGCCTCCTCCATTGTTTACCAAGAAATTGATCTTACCATAAATATTTAAGGTGGATTTGACCAAATTATTCACCTAAAGAAAAACATTAAAAGTTGACTAATTAAAACCTACCTTGCTACATGGACTGATGGCTTGCATTAAGAGAGGGACAACTTGCACATTTAATGGTAACTCCAAGTCCCACAATATCCACAGATCGTAAAGCTAAATTTGTAATTTTGATGACATGGTTTATTCAAGGGCCTGGACCACCCCTACATAGCACAAAGTTCCACTGTACTAATTTATAAGCTACCAACTCAGAACAATGGAAAGAGATGAAATCAGATTAAAATTAACATTAAGAAATAACTTAAGGGGGGAAAAGGCACAAAAGGTAGTTTTGAGCTAAGACCATCTCCTTGCTTATTTTCCCCATCTTGCTTCCCTCTCTCTTTTCCTGAGGGCACTCACTCAATAAACCATTAGCAAAAAAATTTTCCTCCATAGGATCTGCTTTTAATGAGATTCATCTAAGTGAGTTACCAAAGGAAAACCAAAGCATAGTCAGGTTTTAGGAGCCACTACTGTAAATTAAAATGAATGAATAAATTATATAATTATATGCATATTACCTCTTCTTCTTTGCGGATGTTGCATTGTATGGGAGTGATTTGGGCCTTGCTGCTGGGTGTTAGGTTGGCTGTCAGTTCATCTGCAGTAGATTTTAATCTATCAAATTTACGGGATGCAATGACCACATTACATCCTGGGAAGAACATAGACAAAGAACAAGTATGTTTATCAAGTATGTTTAACAAGATTTACATTGGTAAATCTAAATTCCAAAAATAATAATATCATAAAACATTTCACATGTTCCCATAAGATAAGCAAAGTCTTCTGCTCTGGTCAACATGGAAGAACAGGAACTGAATGTACCTCTCAGGGCCTAAACAACTAAAAAAATGGACAAGATAAATGCAACCATGGTTTTTTCAGGCATTGGGCCATCAGGGAGCATAGCATAGGGATCTCAGAGTAGAACGAACAACATGAGCTTCATGGTGAGTTCAGCTTGCTGCATGGAGAGTTTCCCACCTGCAGCACAGAGAGGCGGAATCATTCAAGCCCACAGCACCTGGGTAAGAAGAGGCTAACCTGGACCTCTGGGGAGGCAAGACAGCAAGATTGCACAGGATACAGAGAGACAAGAGGAACACAGAGTAAGAACTCCAGACATTTGCATCACTGATCAGTGCTTATGAACAAAGAAATATTTTCAACTGGAGAACAAAGCATCCAGAATGAGCAGAGGGAACAAACCCTGGCACTCACAGAGCACTGTGGATAGTTTGTGTTCTGACCAAGAAAAATTTTTCTTGGGGCATTGAGTAAAATACTCAGAAGGGTATGGTCTCTGTAGTAAGGAAAATTAGCCCTAGACTAAAGACTGTTTAGGTCCACAGTTAACATAAAGTGAGTCTTTTTTAAAGTATTAAACTGTTTCCAAGTAACCTAATTGAATCCTAGAACAAAGCTCCAAATATTTATAAGAATACAAAAAATATAAAAACTAACACCCCAACAAGGTAGAATCCAAATGTCTGGCATCCTATCAAGCATGCAAAGAAGCAGAAAAACACAACACATAATGAGAAGAAAACTCAGTGAATTAAAACAGACCCAAAGATGACACAGGTGATATAATAAACCAGTGATAAGGAGAAAAATCTTTTTTAAAAAAGATTTATTTTACTTATTTATAAATACAATAACTGGGGTATAGGCCAAAGGTAGCATAGAGGAGTAAGAGGATTCACCAGAGACAGAGTGGGGAGCAGAACAGGTAGATCTACTGAAATACACTGCTGAGGGGAGCAGCGGGCAAGGCAGGAGAGGTCTGCTGTGCCATGTGGGTCAGCTCCCTGGCTGGGGATAGAACTCAGGCCACAGTGGCTGGCGATAGCTTGGTAGCACTGAAACTGTAACCCCTGTGCCACGAGGAAGGCCCAAGAAAAATCTTTTTTATAATTAATTTTTTAATTTTCTTACATTTTTGTTCATTTTTGTACATATTTGATTTCTCCCCTCAAGTGTAGTCCCCCATAAATATCCTGCTAAATATCCTATCCACATCACCTGTGAATCATCACCATGGTTCCTCGTGTTCTCCCTACCCTTGTTTTATCCCTCTCCTTCCCTTCCCCCTGCTGTAAGCATCAGATCTATAGTTACCTACAAGTTTTGTGGGTTTTTTTGTTTTTCAACCCTTTGCTTGGTTTCCCTATATTCCAAAGAGAAAAATCTTACATATTAGAGAAAGGGAATACATTAAGTATGAAACAAAAGAGGCAATGAAGACAGAAGACTGCTTTTCAGAAACAATGTCAGCCAGAAAACAGTGGAATGTCTTGAAAGACTTGGGAGTTGGGAGTTGGTGGGGGTAGTTGTGGGAGGTCTATGAATCTAGAAATCTTGACCCGGTAAAAACAGCTTTCCAAAGTGACAGCAAAATAAACACTCGTTTATACACACAAGCATACAAGCATGCGCGCGCACACACACACACACACACACACACACACACACACACACACAGCTGGAAGACTTCATTAAAGCAGACCTGCACTACAAAGTAGATTAAGGAAAGTTCTTCAATGATAACCAGATGGAAATGTAAATCTACAGAAAAGAAGAAAGAAATCTAGAAATGGTAATTAGATGAGCAACTACAAAGATTTTTCTGCTTTCTAGTCAATTCACACTAAAAAGTTGTGATTGTTTGCAATAAAAATGATTAGCACTGTATCATGGGATTGGTAATACACGAGTATAAATATACAAATGAATAAAATTTACAAGAACAGCACAATGGCCAATAAGGGTGAATTAGAAGTCCTTGTTTTGCACAGCTCTAATACACACTAATATAAATTAGCTCAGTTTAATTAAATAACAGCCATTCTCCAACAGCATGGCTAAATTTCCAGGCATCCTTGCCTATTAACTGTAGTTGCATAAATTACAAACTCCACTGCTAGCCCTTCAGTCTATAAGCCATGTGAATAATAATCAGGACCAGTGAGTGATCAAGTCACTTTTTTCAATGGATGTCAGATTGGTCACTATGATCTGCCCTTCAGTTCACGTACAAACAGCAAAGAATGTAGTTATGTTGCCTCCTTGTCTCCCAATGAAATTTTACAAAATGGATGAGTGAATGAGGGACTGACCAACAAAAATGGAAGTACAACAACTAAAAGAGAAAACTGGCAACTCTGAAAGTAAAATCAGAATCAAACGTGAATAATTTACAAGAGGAGCAGCTTGGCCAGGGAATGCTGATGTTATTACATTAAGCAAAAATATTACACTACAACAAGCCAGTAATCCTGAACCTTGGTTACTCATTGCTGTCTTACTTCATAATTCAGTCTAAAGAGAATGCTTCCTTCTTTCCAAGTACAAGTACAAGACATTCTTGCAGGGTGGTGGCAGGGTGACTCAAAACAGAGAATAAGAGTCTCACCAAGCTTCCCAGAGGTACATGGAGACTTAAACAATATTGATAATCACAACTGTATTGATTACACTCCTCCATTTCCCTCACCAAGACAAGACAAGAGCTCCTTCTACATAGTCCTATATCCCTGTCTTCACATACACAATATTTAAGCCTGCACTGTGTTGTTATTACCTGTTTACTTGTCTTCCTTGGTCACTGCCATATGCTGGAGGGCAGGGAACGTGTCATGGCTATAACGGGCATACTATCACAAGCTCCACATTCAGTACACACAGGGTAGAATAAATGTTTACAAAGGCAAAGAATAAAATGACCAGTTTTTCAAAGTTAGGTTATGATTCTGTAAGTTACAACTAGAAACAAGTATTGGAAGTTCTGAAGGGCAATCTGAGAGCTTTACAAAGTAAATATTGAAAAGATTCATCATGAGTTACTTACAAGACAAAACCAACTTTAAAATAGAATTCAATTGATCAAAATTGATGTATAATTTTCAATAAAACACAAATTAGTCTGCTAGGAGGTCTCTTATTCCTTCCTCCTTTAGTTTTCCATGAGGGTCTTCTACTGTTAGGAGAGTAAAGAATTGAAATACAGCCAGAATCCAACCCTAGTCTGGCTTCCCTGAGTTCGTACTAGTTAATCTGATCAGTGAGGTGAGAAGAAATAAGCACCTTGAACAAGCAACCCCCACGGACTGACTGCCTATTTCTTAGATCTTTCTGCCTGCAAACTGGGTATTATTTGCTCTGTTCTTCCAGGATGAATAGGACAGAGACTCTACATCGCTCCCTAAATCCACATGAAGAAATTATCTCATAAAAAAAAAATAAATTAAATAATCCCAGGAATACTAAGGTGATTAATACATGGTTTTGTCTAAGGCCTCTAACATGAGATAAGGTGAAAAGAAAAAAACAGAATTACTGAGATGAATTAGCTATTTAGAAGTCTACTAAGTTATCACTAATTACTGTCTGAACTCTGAAGGCTTTAGGACAGTGAATTACCTAACACAAGTTGAGCTGGGCGGGATTACAACATTAAAAGATTCTTTAACTGCCTTTAATTTAATTTAATTTAATTTAAATTTAATTAACTGCTAAGACTGGAACATACATACAAACTGAAACTAGGTTTCAAAGGTATTACAAAGAATGCTCCAAAGTTACTGAAATACCAGAAGCCTAAATTTCCAATAGAGGAATGGTTAAATAAATCATTATATCCATAGAATGGAATACTAAATAACTTTGGAAAGAATGAGATATTGATATATGCACTAGAATTGAAAAATATATCTTAAGTGGAGAGGTTACAGGCAATAAAAAAACAGTGGTCCTGTTTTTGTAAATAACAAAATACATACAAGAGTGGATATGTGAGCATGCTGGAGATTCATGGAAAGTTTCCAGGGAGGAGATTTAGGAGAAGGCAGAATGCCAAAGCTTTTCTTTCTTTTATAAATTTCTACACTATTGGAATGTACTGCAAAGTTCTTTAATTACCTTATAATAAACGAGGAAATTACTTGATAAAACCTTTCCCTAATCTTTATGCTAAGTATCTTGGATAGACTTTTTGTTGTTGTTTGTATGAATTGCTAGAGAAATTCAGAAAGCCTGATAAATTTGGTTAGAATAAGATATAGAAGTAACTTGTGGATAAGGAATTATTCCAACATCAGAGGTCTTTGCAGCTGGGATATTGCTTTCCTGCTTGGGTGGACACTGATATCTTTCAACCGTCAATTCATTTATTAAGAACTACCTGTTATTAAGCACTACATGTACAAAGCACCTTTTAGGGTCTCATGTTGGTAAGAGCTTAGTGGCAAGGGCAAGAAAAAAGTTGTCTTGCTTCACAATTTTCACTTGCTTTTTCCCTCATTTTATCCACTCTTCCTACCTTCTGCTATAGTCACAGAATGACTAACCTGAGGACAAAGAAAGAAGAGTAAGATGAACTCAACTCAACTGGCCTTAGACATTCCTTGATGGAATCGGACTTCCTCTAACAGCCTCTGTCAAACACACGAACAGGGTTCCAGTCCTGCTCATTGCATCCTATTCTGAGAGCTAGGATTTTCAACATTCTCTCAGAAAAAGGCAAGTCAAAAATCATTTGGATGTGAAGACAACACAGTAAGTATCATTTTTAAAAGCATGCTTCAAAATCCAACTTCTACTCCACACCAAAAAAATAGTAACCTTCTCACTAGAAACAGAATTGGCCAACATTTCATTTTATTTGCCCAACATGAATTTCTTTTTTTTTTTTAAGGACTTATTCATTTATTCATACAAGCTGGGGTACAGACCAGAGGTGTGGAGTGGCGAGAGGGTTCACCAGAGACAGAGTGGGGAGCAGAACAGGCATATCGACAGAAACACACTGCCCAGGGGAGCAGACTTCGAGGCAGGAGAGGTCTGCCGGGCCATGTGGGAAACCCTTGCCCCAGCCAGTCCGGCATGGAACTAGCATTGCCCCGACAGCTCCATAGCACAGCGCCTAATCGCTGCGCCACTGGGGAGGCCCCCAACACGAATTTCTATAACAACTTTTAGGAAAAGTTGCCATTAATTTTGTCATTAAAAAAAAAAAGTTGAGAAAGTGATAGTAGAAATTTGTATATTCTTTCACTAGAGGAAATGCATTCCAAACACAATATTACATATAATATTACAAAAATAATATTACATATACTTTTTAAAAATATATATGAAGTATTTTTTAGGGACATATTTCATTGTTTTCACTGGAATAATCCATGGCTTATTCCTGGCCATCAGCCCAGGGCTAGCATTAAGCGTTTGGCCAATGCATATTACTAAACTGGAAGAAAGTTCAAGTATGTAAAAATTCATGAAGCCAAATCTGCTGTAAAACCTTCACATAAAAACTCTTGGGGATTTTCCTAGAAAAGCATAGAGATTAGTGGTGTAAGTGGAGTGGGCTATAATGGTGATGAGGCTGGGACTGGATTGGGAAATTGTAATTTTTTCTTATTGAAGAGATATATATTTTCATCTTTTCAACACTTTTCAAAACTTTCAGGTTTTTTAGTTATACTATCTTTCAGACATTAGAAACACAAAGTAAAGGCAATTTACATGTTCATGAAAAATGAAAACAATTTTCATTTTTATCTTAATTTATTATCTTAATTAATAATCCTCATAATTCGAATTATTTCCAGTGAAATATATGCTGCTAAAATGCTAAACTTCCTTTCAGTCTTTTTTCTGCATATGTATTTTTAATTAACAATCTAATTGGAATGCCATATTTTGTTTACAGCCCTGCTTTTTCAATAATATAGTATGCATGCTTTTGCATCAAGTCTTCAATGGCAAGGTGTTTAAATTACAGCATAATATTTTAATGTTTATTGATTTAACTATTTCCTTTATAAAGGATATTTAGATAACTTCCAGTTTTTCACTACTCAATATTATATCCTTTAATACAAATCTGCACTTGTCTCTGCATCTTTTTTACAGTAAATTCCTGAGAAATAAATAATGAGGTCATAGATCATGGTTACCGTTAACAGTATGGGATCTTTTTTTCCAAAATGCTCCCCAGGAAACTTGAAATAATTTACATTCTTGTCTGCCTTCTCAGCTCATCAACACTTTCATTTTCCCCAGTGTTTGAAATTGTGTTAGACAAACAATGACATCTTATTATTTCACCTTGCATTGTATTGCCAATAAAATTATTATTTTCTCACATTCATATTGTTTATTTGGAAAACTTGTTCATATCATTAGCCTAACAGAGAGCTAGATCGTTTCCATTTCTATTTGTGAGAGCTTCTAAAATAAATTTGTTTCATATTGTAAATATTTGCACCCCCCCTCCCCTGGGCCTTTACACTATAGGTAAACCTGCTCCTTCCTTTTGTGCTCTCTTTCCTCTTTAACGTGTTTATAAATTCCTCCACTAATCCCAGATAGAGATAGGAGATTATGAAATTAATCTTCCTTATACGTGACAACCTTTCCAAGGCAAGTCTTCCCATGTTTGCATGTCTCTCAGATTAGCGCATATGGAAAATGGGTTCATTTTAAACACACAATAAATTCCATAGCATATTTATTTCTACCGGCATCTTTATTCCACCCACGAGCACAGTATCTCTGGCTCGAGTGTTTCCCCGTTAGTTTACAACTAGAGGCTCATCCATCAATGCTACTCCACGGTATTTTAGGAAAAATCTCATCTCTCCCCTTCGCGGTTTTAATTTCGCTCTCTTCCACCTTGACTTTGCAACTCCCACGCTCTTCCAACCCCTCCTAGTGTCCCCGGCCCCAGGCCCCGGGTTCTGCCAGCCCGTGTCTCCACCAACCCCTTGCTCTGAGGACTCTGGCCCGGGGGCCTGCTCACGCACCCAGGTGCAGGAGCTCGGTCGCGATGGCCTTGCCGATACCCGTGCCCCCGCCGGTGACGATGGCCACTCGGTCCTGCAGCAGGCCAGCCGCCAAGCCGCTCTTGACGCCGGATAAAGATTTCATCGCCTTAGAGTCAGTGAATGCCCAGCACAGGCCAGAACGGTTCACTGAGCTTCCGCCATCAGGTTAAGCGCCGACGCTCACCAGGCGGAGCCCGCAGCTCACCGACCTCACTGTCCCCGCCCTGCCCCGCCCACCGCTTCGCCCCGCCCCGCCCACCGCTTCGCCCCGCCCCGCCCCGCCCACCGCTTC
>PVIJ01015094.1:0-37834 GCA_004024925.1 Scalopus aquaticus
CTCTCCCTCTCCCTCTCTCTCTCTCTCTTTCTCTCTCTCTCTCTCTCTCACACACACAAACACACACACACACACACACACACACACACACACACACACACACACACACCACATATTGTGGGTTTTGTTGGGCTGACTGATTCTTTTGTAGTTGTCTCCTTTAGGTAAGAGCTCAGTTCCTGTTCTGCTTTATAGGCCAGGGTCACGTGGCCTCATCTCTGGTGTCCTGTGACAGCTGTGAGCTCCCTTTTTGCTCTTGGTATCTCACCAAGTGCATACACTTTATTTTTTTGTGAGGTTCCCCTTTATCCAGCATTACTTGTGGTAGGGGCTTGCTGTATCTGGTCCATCCTCAATCTCAACAGAAGTCCTGGTATCAAATCTTCATCAAAAGGGATGGGCCTTTGCTTGATATTTTTTCTTATTTTTGTTCATTGAAAAATTCTGTATTGGGTTTGGCAATGATTTCTTGACTATGGCACCAAAACCATCAGCAATAAAAGAAAAATATAGATAAACTGGACTTAATCAAAATGAACAACTTTTGAGCATCCATCGACACCATCGATAACATGAAAAGGCAACCTGTGAATGGGTGAAAATTTTCAAGTTATGTATCTAATAAGAGATTAAAATCTAGCATATAGAAAGAACTCCTACAACTCAATTGCAAAGAACAAACAACCCCCCCCCCAACCCAAACCCAACAATCCAATTAAAAAATAGGCAAAGTCAATGGGGGGAGGGTAGCAAATGGTCCAGGGTAAAGAACCCTGGGTGCTTTGCTGGTGGATGTGCTGGGGTGATTACACCTGAGGAGGTGTGACCCTATTCCCCGAAATCAGATGCAGTATTGTAAACCAATGTTACCTCAATATAAATAAAGGAAAATGAAACAAAGAAAAAGAAAAAAAAGGCATCACCAAATTTTAGAAATTAAATTTTATGCAGTTTTTTCTATACCACAGACTTCAATAAAGCTGGAGAAAAAAAATGGGCAAAGCAGTTGAATAGCCACTTTTCCAATGAAGATGTGTGAACCCATGAAAAGATATTCAGTGTCACTATTTGTTAGGGAAATGCAAATCAAAACAACAATGAGATAGCATGTCAAGTCCATTAGATAACTATTACCCCAAAGCCAGGAAATAATAACTGTTCATAGGAGGTAGAGAAATTGGAATCCTTATGTATTGCTGGTGGAAATGTAAAATGGTGCAGCTGCTGTGGGAAATGGTAAGGTGGTTCCTCAGAAGTTAAACCTGGCATTTCCATATGATGTGGCAGTTCCATACCTCAGCATCTACCCAACAGAATTGAAAGCAGGAATTCGAACAGATACTTGTACACTCAGGTTCACAGTGGCATTATTCATATTCACCAAAAGGTGAAAGCAACCAGGTGTCTATCAGCAGAAGAAAGGGGAAACAAAATGTGGTCTATGCATACAGTGGAGAATTATTCAGACTTCAAAGGAAGGAAATTTTGACATTTACTATAACATGAATAAACCTTGAGGGCATTTTACTAAGTGAAATAAACCAGTTTCGATGGACAAATGTGGTACTTACAGTGATCAAGTCACCAGAGATAAAAAGTAGAAAGGTGGTTACGGGGGAGGGGAGAGGGAGGATGGGGAGTTATTTTTGATAGGTCCAGAGTTTCAGTGGGGGAAGATGAAAAGTTCTGAAGTGTCTTCTCATGGGGCAGCAGCGTGGGGAGTGACGTGGGATGGAGGAAAGACAACTCGAAGTCCAAGTAGAGAGAGAGCGAGACCTAGAGGGGCATACACCTCTGGAGATGCAGCGGCCCTTTTCCCTTGGCCAGTCTCACCTTTATTAGGGGGTCAGATTCAGGGAAGATGGGCAAATATGTGGAGGAATGTGCATGGTGGGGATGTGGATTGGGGATGCATAAATGTCTGGCACAAGCTAGGGGGGATGAATAGGGGCTGTTGCCCGGGGGCTCCATTGTTGCTGCTGATCAAAACATCCCATCTCTAGTTGCTGTTTATACTTCCAGTCAAGGTTGTCTAGATGGTTATGCCAATCTGGCCATAATGTCTGTCTTCTGTTTTCCGCAGATAGATATCCTCATACCAAGACTTGTCCAGTGAGAGGCCCGCTGCCTGGCTCTACATTTTAGCTTGATCAGCAGAAACTCTGGGTGCCAAGACTACATCCTGAGAACAAGGGGTGCTGGGGAATCCACACTGGAGGTGGATGATGGTGGTGGTTGCCCCACAAAGTCAGTGGCATGCTTAAAAGTATTTAAAATGTTAAATTTCATGTTATGTGTATTTAGCCACAACTTAAAAAATGAAAAAAAAAGATTTCAGTAAATCAAAACCATATACTTTAAAAAAAAAAACCTACTGCCTTCGACTGGCACTTTGTTCTCTGCTTCTCTCTGTGGCAGGACTAACTGCGTGGGAGGGAAATGCTGATCTCATCTTTGAACAATGTGCTGGATATTCTTTGTCCCTCTAGATCTGACACTGTGTAAAATTGAGGGGTACTCAGGGACACCAAACTGTTAAAGGGAGAATCTCTGCCCTGGTTAATCTTCTAGTTGGGTCGGCCAATGAGAGCACTTGCAGGAGACCAGAAGGTGGGAGGAGGGAGAAACCAGTATTTATTCCCCTGGCTCCCTTCTGCCTCCTGCATTTCTGTACCTGAGGCCACAGCATCTGTGAGCCCCCCTCTTGCTGGCCCAGGGCTCCTGCTGGCTGCAGTCCCAGTTCTCTAGCTGGCTTCACAAGGTAACAGCTTCCTAATTTTGTGAAACCCCAGTGCCTGGCTATTCCTTGTCGTTTCCCTTATCCCAGCACATATCTTTGTAAAAGTCTCTTTACTGAACGTTCTTCGGTGACCCCGCTATGTGTGCTTTTCCTGTGGGGACCTTGACCGGCACACAGCCCCCAAGCTCAGTTTTATAGCATGTCCATCTGTCCAGATCTACCGTATGTTGGGCACCACATTAAATACCAGTGATAAAAAGACACATTTAACTAGGTTGCTGTTCTTGAGTTCAAAGTGAAGTCTGGGGAGAGAACCAAGTTCAAATACCATTTCGATACAGTGATAATAATGTCGTTTTTTCGACGGATTTGAGAGCGGAGCGGGGTCCTTGGGTCCACTCTGGGAAAGGTTTCACCAGAGCTCCCTTCAGCGGCACGTGACAAGTTTCTCCACGAGGCAAAGACTCAGTTGTAAAGAACAGGATTATTAGGAAAAGGGACAAAGAAGTATAGGACTCTTTCACAGACACAAGCGGGCAGAAAGGGCTGGCCCTTTGTGGGGGCAGGTCGGGTTTTTATCCTCTTATTTCTGTCGGGAGGGGCTCATCTTCGAGGAAGGTTCCTGTTTGCTGGCTAACTAGAATCAGAAAAGAGACCTGAGCTTCTACAATGGGCTCAATCTCCGTAACTTTGCAGTCTAGCGCCTTCCTGTGTTTTGTAACTCAGGTGTTGGTGCCTAGGAATTGTGCTCATGGTTATGTTAATTTCCTCTATCCCCACTTCCTCTTCTGGTTTTACTCTTGAGTTAGAAAATGGAGTTACATCTCCTCCATCCATAAGTGCTATCAATGAGCTCTAAGAAGGAGTGCTGTGGAAGCGAGAAAAGAGCATTAAAACCAGCCTTGGGTAGTGGTGGGTTTAGGGAGAGCTCCTGGGGGAGGTGACTTGGTTGTGCTGCTGTCAGAAGAGGTAGAAAGGGGGCAAGGATTTTCAGGGCAGCAAGATGAGACCCCAAAGGCACAAAGCTGTTCCAGAGCACCTGGCAAGGCTAGAGAGAAGCCTTCCTGGGAAACGCGGCTGAGGGCTGGGAGGGGTGAAGCCGTGAGAGCCCTTGGGAACAGAGATGGAATATCACTTCTAGGAGTGTTACTAGGAACCCCTGCCTGGATCCAGCCATGGATTTAGCCAAGTTTGCCTTTTAAACTCTTTGATGACAAGAGGGAGATAGGAGTGGAGGAGGCCAAACTAGGACTGGGAGTAGATTAAGAGAGTTTGTTACAAAATGATGAAGGTCCTCTTTTCTGAAGATAGAGACCAGTAGTTAGCTGATTAATTTAAAAAAAAAAAAACCAACAGTTAAAATGAGTGTTAATAAAAATGATAATTTTAAATATTTACCTTAAAACATACATTTATCAGTATTTTGCTGCTCTATTTTTCTTGCAAAAATCACACTCAGTAATTTGGAGGTTTTTTTTAAAAATAGAAAATGTAAAGGTACTTGTGAGGCAATTCAAATATAAGATACTTCTAGGTTTTTATGAGTTTTCCCTATTGTTTACAGTGGTCTCAGCCACTCTATGTCATCTGCAGTGATCTTCAGTGACTCTCCCTAATGGAGTCTCTGAAAAGAATTTAAATTGTCAACTTGACTTGTATAAAGACAACAGCTCTCTTTTTACATCCAAATTTTATTGTTGTTTTTTTTTTTAAAGATTTATTTATGCATGCATGCAAGCTGGTGTACAGGCCAGAGGCATGGGGCAGCGAGAGGGTTCACCAGAGACAGAATGGGGAGCAGAACAGGCAGATTGACAGAAATACACAGAGCCAGGGGAGCAGCAGGCGAGGCAGGAGAGGTCTGCTGCACCATGTGGGAATCTCCCCGGTCGGGCATTGAACTCGCGTCACCTCTGCCGACAGCTCCACAGCCCAGCATTTAACCGCTGTGCCACCGGGGAGGCCCACATTTTATTGGTTTTTGTAATCTTCAATTAAAGTACAGGTTAGAAGAACAAGTACTGATATAAAGAAGTTTGGCAACGACCCCAAAAACACTCTGAGGGAGCACAATTCCTCTGATGGAAGCTACTAGAGAATTATCTGTGAGACTTGGGCATTTGTGCTTCCATGGTCATTGTGTCGCCAACTTTTTTACAGAGGCATGAAGAGATGGGTGAATGAGTCAGTTAAGAGAGTCTGCGATAAGGCAGTGAGGGTAGAGAGGAGGGGTGAGTATGTAGTAGAAAACCAAAGAAATGATGCCTGTCTGCAGGACGTGGTAAGAGCAGAAGTCCAAGATGATCCCCAGTTCTTGGTGAACAGTTGGGTGGACAAAGATGCAATGTATGGTAACAGGGACTGGAATGAAGGACTGGTTCTGGGAGAAAGATGTAGAGTCCACTTTAAACCATACTGTGTTTGAGGTATGCGTTCCTTGTGCGTGTTTGTTCCTTTTTTTTTTTTTTTTTTTGCAGCCTCCATTCTCCATGCCTGATCTACTCTCCCTGCCCTCTGCTCCCAAGAGTTTGGGTAGGCTCCGCCCAGTTCTAGGAGTGAAATCCAGTGAGGTTTAGGTGCATTGGTGCTCGCACTCCTGCAGGCCAGGGGCTGGTCTGGTGTGGTCATGAGTGCTAAGCTGTCCAAAACAGAGGGAATGTCAGGCTTTTATTTGAGAATTCTGGGATAAAGGCAATTCCTTTCTTCTCCCCTCTCCACTCCCTCTCCCCCACCCAGTGGATTCTAATTTGAGAGGTTATCATCCTCAGATAGTGAGATGCTGATAGCCATCTCAAGACCTCAGCTAGGGGGCCTGACAATGGAGTCAACACTGAAGAAACAGTGCTAACGAATTTCTAGACAGACCCAGCTCGGAGAGCTGTGCCAGAGCCAAGATCTCCCTCCAGTGTCCAGTTACCCCAGTAAACAGAGACCTGCTTTAGCTTAAAATAATTGAAATGCAATTTTCAATCCCTTGCAACAAGAAGAATCTGGCTGTGGTGTGCCAGGTAGAGGTGTTAAGTAGATGAGTTGGCAATTCTAGAGGGAGACTGTGCTGGAGATGTGGAACTGTAAGTCAACCGCATGGGGCAGAGCCATGAGTTTGGAGGAGGTGTCCGGGGAAAATACAATGTCCAGAGAGCCAGTTAGTGGACGTGTGGAGAAGGGGGAAGCACGATGGTGCTCGTTAGGGACGCCTCACTCCCGCTGAGCTTAGCAGGGTTTTCTGGAGGAAAAACCATTTAGGCTGAGATGGAAGGATAGTGGGAAGGCACATGTGAATTAGTGTGGCCGGGGTGGTGGGGAGAGTATGAACCCGGAAGAGCGCGGAGCTGGAGGTGAGAGAAGCCCAGTGTGTAGAGGGAACTAAGCAAGCTGAGTGGGGCTGGAATTTAGAGAGTGCAGGTGTGAGGCAGGGCAGTTGAGAGGTGAGCTGAGTGGGGGTGCACTGTGCCTGGCCTTACATGCCCAGAGGATTGGGGAGCCCCCTGATGGGCTTTAAGTCGGAGGGCAGCCAGATCGGAGGCTCAGGCAGGAGAAGGGACTGGAGAGGGCACAGCCAGGGGAGCTGGGCCTCTCAGGAAGCCGCTGGGGCGTCCAGGTGAGAAGTGGTGATGGGCTGGGCTGGGGCGGCTGGGGATGGAGTCAAGTGACGTTTGGCAGAGAATCAAATAAATTTGGGAATTTGGTGGGAAAAAGAGGCATCAAAGCTGATTTTCTTATTTCTGGATGGGATCTAAGTGAAGTGTCTTTTCCTGAGGCGGGAATAGAGGAGAAGGAGCAGGCTGGGGTTTGGGAAGATGGTAAGAGGATCCCGAGAAGCCAGCTCCATGACAAGAAACTTTTCTGCCTTATGTCCCTGGGCCTGACCCACAGAACACTGCCTTACACACCGTAGGTAGGTGTTTGTTCAGTACATGGCTATGCAAAAGAGAGATGCCTGGGAGGCAGGTTTGAAGCTCAGGAGCTAAAACTGAGGTGAGGAGTAAGTGGTCACAGGCGTCTAGCAGCAAATGTAGATGTGGGAGTAAGAGGCGCAGGGAGAGGATGAGGAACGAGGAGGCTTTGTCCCTGGACGCAAGGGCATCGGCATTTGCAGGGTAATTGTTTAATGTGGGTCACCAGTCCCTGCCTTTAAATTTTTTTTTTAATTTTTACAAAATTCAATGCTTCACTAATTTGCATACCATCCAGGTGCAGGGACTGAGCTAATCTGTGTTTTGTTCCAATTTTAGTATATATGCTGCCTCCTTTAAAAAATTTTTTTCTTACATCACTGTTCGTTTTTGTACAGTATTTGATTTCTCGCCTCCGGTGTAGTCCCTGTAGTTCTCCCACCACCACAGCACCCGAGAACCATCATGATAGTCCCTTGTGCTCTTCCCTCCCCGGTTTTGACCCCTCTTCTTCTCCCTCCCTGCTATGTGGCTCAGATCTATGGTTAGCTTGCAAGTTTTGTCTTTTTCCTGAATCTTTGTTTGGTTTCCCTATATTCCAGCTATAAGTGAAACTATTCGATATGTTTTTTTCCTTCTGACTTATTTCACTTGGCATCATCCCTTCCAGCTCTATCCATGTTGCTGCAAATGGCATGAGTTTACTTTTTGATTGCTGAGTAGTATTCCATTGTGTATAGATACCCCATCCTTTTGATCCATTCATCTGTTTTGGAATGCATAAGTTGTTTTCCTATATTAAGTATTATAAATAGTACTACAATAAACATAGCAGTACAGGTTTCCTTTCCAATTAGTGTTTTGTGCTGCCTTCTTAACACACTTTCCCTGTCAGCTCTGCTGTCTCTTCCCCTTTTAGGTTCTCCTTCTACTCTCCTCTACTGAGTCTCTTCTTGCAGTGCCCATTTCCCAGGGAAGGGTAGGTGCCCCCACCCCTTCTGCCTTTCAAGTGAGGCTTTCTCTCCAGACTTCAATTGTAGATGCCCATTGGACCTTGCCAACTGCAACTCTTAATGGCTCTTCAAACTGCAACACCCCCTCACTGAGCTCATCACCCCCTCCCCTAGCCCACACTTTCTCCTGGTGTCGCTCTCCTTCACTTACCTTGCATCTAGAGGTACTCCATAGAGTTGAATTAGAAAGTTGGTACTGATCTGATCTTGCTTCTTAGAAAAAGTAACATGTGCCAAGCAAGTAGATTTCCAGTAGGTTCCCTGAGCCTGGGACCTTAAGGGAGGGCCAGTGATTTCTTAGTAGAACAGCAAATGGGCCAGTATATTTTGGGTGCCTGATATTTCCTGTTCTCTTCCCAAGCTCACTGCTTTTGGGGATGACACTTTAAAGTTATTTTTAATTTTTGTATTAGGTATACCTGTCAAGGGAAGAGGCTGAAGACTCACTGTTCACAGGTTCTACACTCCCTCTCATCCCATGATGATGGATTAAGAACTCATCCAAGAGGTAGCTATTGATAGAATGCTACTTGAAAAACTCGGAGATTTGCTTGTTTGGGCACTGGCCCTCATTGTGAAGTGTGAGAGCCAAAAAATGGTCTCAAATGGTCCGGTGCCTTAATATATAAGGAAAAAATGAGGCAGAAAAATTTTTACTAAGAAGTCAAAACTCAAAGATGGTAAGGACCATGGTTCTCTGGAAACACGTGACTCTCCCCTGTGCTGCACAGGCCTGAGTGCTCGCTAAGACGCTGCTCTCCTTCTCTAAGCTGTGCCTTAACCCCACGGCAGCCTTCTCTCCTGTCAGGCACCTTCCCTACTGCTTTTGCTGAGGGTTTAGAAAATTTAACTTTGTTGAAACTAGCTCAAGCTAGAGTGAAACTAGCTTCCTTTCTATCCATCCCACACCCACTCCGTCTCACCACTGGACCTTTGCCCTTGCTGTTCCTCCTCCTGAAATACCCTCTTGTCCTTCGAAATGTTTGCTCCTTCATATCCTTCGGATCTCAGCACAAATGTCATCAGAAGAGTGTACTCCGCCGCCCCCATTCATTTGGAACACACCTCCTAGGGAAGTCCCCTCCAAGACATACCAGACTCCCAGGGACCTCTGCTCGGTTGTTTGTTCATCCACTGTCCCCTCCTTGCCCACCCTCCCCTCCCAGCTCCCCACTAGAAGGTAAGCCCAGGGAAGGCGGGACCTTGTCAGTCTTGCAGATGGTATCCACAAAGCCTGTGACAGAGCCTGCAGAGGGTGAACAGATGTTTAAGGAGTGAATAATGCCAAGTGACATCTCCACCGGCATGAATACTAGAGAGGTGATTCAGTGGGTCTCTTTAGTCACGACTGTATACACATAAGAGGCAGTTTTACTATTTACTTTACCGTTTCTGGTAACTGCTTCTGTAACCAGGCTGAGTCCAAAGTCCGGTAAAGGTAGTACCCCTGGAGGGGTTTGCTGTTGAGAATGAATAGCCCCAGGGAAACTGCTAAGTTTGTATTTGGGGCGGAGTTCCTGATGAAAAATAAGAGGGGACTGAAGGAGGAGAGGCAGTTGCCATGATGTAGGAATGAAAGAGGCAGTCGTCATGATGTAGGAAAAGAAGCAGCTGTCGCTATGATGTAGAAAAGAAGAAATGTTTTGAATCTTTAGTGACTTTGGGCCAGGGACTCTGGAAGCTTTGCAAGAAGCCGAGCGATGGAAACTGTTCCCAGTTTTGTCTTTACTGCAGCCAAAGGAAGAAGGCAGAGGCCCGAAGTGGGCGCCTTCCTAAAATGCATGAGTGCAGTCTGATGGGCCATCCGGCTGCTGTAGTTGCTGTTTGCAGTGTTGTTGGCCTGGTGCTGTGCTGGGGCACCCATGGCAGTTTCGGGAGCATCTCCAGTTGTGTTTTGTGTCGATCTCGTGAGCTGAAACCTGGCCTACAGTCTGATTGTTGCGAGTCTGCAGAAGAAGGAAGACGCCATTTTGGAATCATGGCCTATTGTTTGGAAGAGGAGCTCCACATTAGCAGTGGAGGGAAGATGCCATCTTTGTTACTTTTATGGAACGTAAGTAAGGTAAATGGCCATATGATGACTTTAGTAATTCTTTGTTTTTCCCTGTTTGTTAAATAAATCCCATTGTAATTGTCCCCTAAGTCTGAGTAGTCTTGCAATTGTGCGCGTGGGTGCAGAACCAATATAGTTATTGGTAAGCAATTGGGGCACTGCCTCTGGCCAATTTTAAAGCTCCTTATTTGTCTGCTAACATTTCATCAATCTAATTTATATTCCTCCCACCCTTCTCTTCCCTATGCACAAATTTACAGACTCTCCTCTATGTGTTTAAAAAAAAAAATGGTATTGCTTTATTACTGTCAGCAGGAGTGGCCTGGTGGGGTGGAGGGTGTGCTGGGGTCAGGGAGTGTTTGGGCTATGAGGAGAGGACATCTGGGGGGATGGGGGAAAGGGGGTGTCTGGAGGCCAGGCCTAAGGGCTCCTTAGATTTACTTCTGGCAACAGGGAGACTTTATAAAGTATTCATGGCAGGCTACGGCCAGGCCGCCAATGAGATTAAGGAATTCTTGAAAATCCAGCTGCCCATCAGAGTTGAGGTCCAGTTTCTTCATCATACGGTCAAGGACACCCGGGTCCTTCTGGTTCTGCAAAGATGATAATAACAATAATGGCAATCATGCTGGCACCTCCATGTTGTACTTTCTAAGAGGCTTTCAAATATGTTTCCACATTTGATTCTCACAAGAGTATGAGGTCCAGGGTAGGGGATATTCATGTGCTCATTTCCAGACACAGAAACGGACTCAAAAGGGTAAAAGAGTTGTAGGTGAAACCAGGTTTTAGTCCAGGGTTCTTTCTGTGACATTCAGTGCTTAGTTGATTTTGTAAAAACAGTGGGATGCTTTTTTCAAGTGCTGCATCAACTCTAATATATAAGCTGTGTAAAAGTAGAGAGATTTGAAGTGAAAAGTGGACTCAGGCCCTGCCTAACTGGCCTCAGCCTGCACTCACGCCCCCAGCACATACACTTCTAGTGACTGAGAGTGTCAGTCCTGTGACTGCACATGTGGCTGGTAAGGCAACACGTGTTGGCGGCTACTATCTCAGGTGGCGCTTAGACTGAACACTATTCCACCACTGCAGACAGTTCTATGGGACAGGGCTGCCCTGGGGGTCTGGGGGAGAAGAATACAATTTGAAAACTCTTCTATTAAGCCATTTACCAAGTGTCTCCCCCTAAATGGAAAAAAAGCAAATCACCATTCTGTGTGTCATGGAGTTTGAAAACTTTGATCTTAAAAACGTATCTTATTCAGAGAAAAGAGAAAAGACCCTTTCATAGTCTTTTGGAGCTCACTCTGAGGCTCAGGGGCTCAGCCTGGGCTCTATGTGGACTCTTAGCTTGGCATGTGGGGGCTTAGCTGCTGGTCCTTCATTCCTAGCCATCTTGCCAGGGTCTGGTTTCAGGATGTGGCTAGTTTGGGGGTGGGGCTAGACAAGTACTGATAGGGGGCCAGGGAGGAGGGAAGGGCACCATACGTAGTGTGGGAGTCTGCACACACACACCCAGCAGAGACTGCACGTACACACGACTGATGATCTGTTTGCTTTAAACTAAAACTCTTGTTTTAAAACTGAGATTCCTGTGCTTATGGTGCCCGAATGAGTGCTAGACATTGATGCCATCAGAAATAAATCACACCGGCCAAGATGTATCAAGGTCAGGCTAACCAAGAAGCTGCTAACAAACCATGGGGGCTGAACGAGACCAATACCAAGAACATCAACTATGAGGGGCTGTTCGCTTATGATTAACTGTTTTTGTTTAACTCATAAAAAGCCCAGCTGGAGAGATGGCAGAGCGGTCCCTCTGTTCTCTCAGACCAGCGGCCAGCAACCCAAAACGCTTATAGACTCAATTCCTGTCTTTGCTTATTGGCTTTTTGGTAGTGACAGGCAGTAGAAGCCAGGTCTAGTCCCAGTCCCAATACCTTTGTGAAGGCAGCGAGTTCTGTGTTCATGAAGGTCAGGAACTCGGTCTTGGAGAGTGTGCAGCTTTTACCATCCTTTCCAGCGTACTTCTGGAAAACTGCAAGCAGGGACTCGATGCACCTCTCGGTCTCGGTAGCACGGGACATTTTTGCCTTTGGAGAAAAAAATTGAAGGCTCAGTAAGATGTCAAGGGCTAGATACTGGAACACTCCAGAGAAGCTCATCTCTTCATTTTGGGTCAAAGCAGTTCCAAAAACAGTGGGTCATTTCTGGGGGGGGGGAGGGGGGCTATGAGGCCCAAGTCAACCACAGAAAGCTGGATTCTGTAAGCTTTCTTCCCCCAGCTCTCCACATATTTATTTATTGCTAGTGAAATTTAGTGTGGGTAAATATGGAGAAAGTGGGCATGTCTGAAAGCAGCAGACTCATCAGGAGGGAGGGTGACAGAGCTTACTGATGGACTATATGGGTATATGGGTAAATGTATGAATAGTCACATGTCCAAATGTCCAAGCATTGTCCAGAGTAAATCATTTACCACTTTCCAAGAATATATAAAGATGACTGTGATGAAAGAAATGTGAGGTTACTTTTAGAGCTATACAGAATTCCTGGGGCATGCATTTTCTAGAAGAAAAGAAAAAGCATAGTTATTATTGTGTGGGGGGTGGGAGATCTAAGGACTTTTCAGATGTTCAAAAGCAGATTTCACCTTTGAAAGTTAGAAACCATTCATTTTACATGTGAGGAAACTGAGGCACAAGAAGGGCACTGACATGGCAGACACTCTCCTAGCATCTCCAGATCCCTTTCTTGAATTCTTGACCTTTGCTCCTTTTACTTCTCAATGCGACTAATTGCCACAGGTAGAACTTCTCTGTCACTTCAAACCAGGGAGGTTGATATGGCGACTCTCAGGTTGCCACTCACACAGTTTCCACGGCATCTACAGAACTGGACCAAGGCTGTAGTTGCCCCAGGAGGAGACCGGAACTCAAATCCTGTGCTGAAATCGCCCTTCCTTACAACAGAACTGTTCTAGGCAATTCTGCTCTGCAGTAACCCGAAGCACCAGAGGGAGGGAGGGGCTGGTGGACTCCCCCTGGTGGATAATAGCAGCAACTGCAGACTTTCTGGAAGATTTGCGGGCCACACCCTTCCTCTGAGGCTTTATCTCCAGGAATTAAAAATCTAAGTTTGGATGGTGACGTTTGCAATTTAGCATTTAAGAACTTCCTGGAACCCATAACGGAAGGCTTTCAGGCCCTATAATTAACGTGCTGCGGATTGATCTGAGCCCTGTTACTGATCTTGAGCTCTTAGCTGCACAGCTCCAAGTCTCTTTCCTTCCTGCCTTTCTCCTTTTCATTTGTCTCACCAGATGCTTCACCAGCCCAGCCAGGTGCCTGAGGCCCAGTGTGTCTGTGAGCATCCTGAACTCTTCCGGAGGTGAATTTTTTCCCCGTGGTCACACTGTTGGAATTTTTTCTCAATGAGTACTTTTTCTCAAGGAAAGAAAAGTATTGGTTGGTAGGTTCAGGGTTTGGGAGGGGAACACATTCCACAGCCTAGAAACAGATGTGTTTGCACAACAGAGTTTCTTATCAGGACTAAAATCTCATTCTTTAAAGTGTGAAGTAATAGGAAGAGGTTGGCTGGGAAGGCCATCATACAGAATAGAACGTTCCAGAATGAGGAGCAAGGGCTTTGTGACTTTTTCCTAGATCTACAGATGGTTTCTCTGTACAGAATTCCTTACAGAATTCAGATGGCTTTGATTTTCCTGTTTTAATGTGTGGCTTTTTGCTTTTTTCTCCGTATCATCAATCTTGACAGTGATTGAGAATGTTTCATTTTTTTTCCCCTCTTGAAAATTTTCCTTGTGGCTGATAGCCACAAGGAGATAATCAACACCCCACTCCCACCCTCTATGCCCAGGGAATGTCCCAGAGCAAAAGAAACACAATTATTAAATTACTGAAATGGAATGGCAAAATTTGTAGAGCTGGAGGGGACTTTGAAACAGTTCCCAGGAAGGGAGGCCCAGAGGTGGGAAAGCTTTGCCCAAGGTGGAACACTGGTGTGTAGGAGAGGAGACCCAGGTCTCCTGCCTGGAGGTGGCTACCTCCACACTTGCCTGCTCTCCACACCTGACTGCACCCTCGGAGTTGTGTTTGGTGGGAACCATTATAGGAAGGAGAAAGCGGCATGATAAATGGTTACCGTGAAAGAATTTTTAAAATGCAGTTAAACATTCAACATTTGAGGAAAGAAAAAAGCACCACTGGAAAAAAAGGCTGAAATATTGCGGTTCTCATTCTTAACCTACACCGAAGGCTCCATCAGCCTTTCTCCAAGGCAATCATTTCAGGGCTTCCCCACCCTGGGGGCGGATCTGCCTTTTCAAGGTGCCAAGTCACACGGCTCCTCCCTTTTTTCGTGGAAAGGAGAAGCAGGGGAGTAGGTGGGGAACAGGCCTACATACTAAAGTAGGGACTGTCAAACGCACTTTGTAAAAGGCCAGCTGGTAAATATTTCAGTCTCTGTCACTCTGCTTTTGTTCCAAGGACCGCAACTACAGCAACACAGAATGCATGGGCGTGGCCTAGGGCCACTAACACCTTATTTATGGACACTGAAGTTTGATTTGCACATGATTTTCAAGTGTCACGAATATTACACTGCCTTTAAAATTTTCTCCACCATTTAAAACATGTAAAGCCCACACTTGGCTTGTGGGCAGAAGAGAACCTTATTTGGCCCGCGGGCGAAGTTTGCTGACTCCTTTCACTCAAGAGGCGTCAGGGCGGAGTAGATTTGGAGGTGGCTTAAAGGAAAAGATGAAAAGAGAATTCAACGTGCGGATGGAAAGGGCTGAGAGCAAAGCAACGGGAGACTGAATGCGTGCCTTAAAAGATGGTGGGATGAAAGGAAAGGGGAAGGAGAGGGCTCAGCCGGGCCAGCTCCTCCCACATTCTTGGCCTGGGTTCCGCTCGCCGCGACGCGAGTAAGTTTCCGTCTGCGGGTCCCGGCCGTTTGCCGGGTGCTTTACCGAAACTCCGACTTTCTCGAGCGCTCACACGACTGAGTTCTGAAATGTGTCATTGCGGGCCCACAAAACAGCCTGCGCCCCCTCCGAGGGTCCCACTCGGCCTGCCTCCGGGTGGCGAGGGGCTCCCGGCCGGCAGGACCCGGCACGGGCCTCCTCCCCGGCCGCGGGGGTTCCCGGCCGCCCACCCCTTCTCTGTCGCGGGAATCAGGTGTGTTTCCGCGGCCGCCGCTGGGCAGTTATTAAGGTATAATTTTAGGGCTGCTTCTTCCATCCTCTCTTCCCTAATTCCCACCCACAGATTAATTTTTGCGGCTCTGTTTCCCGCCACGTCCACCTACTTAAAGCAAAGATGAAGCCTGGTGGGAGCTCGGCTGCTGCTTTCTCCTCGTCATTATTAGAGGCAAACATGAAAAGCCCGGCTTACCGTGTCGGAGCTGCGAGGCGCGGACGCTGTGAGCGGGGAGCGGCGGCCGGCTCTGGACCGTGGGACCCCGCCAGCCAGTCCCCGCCCGCGCGCCCGCCCCTCGGGCTCGCCCCGCCCGGCTCCGCCTGACTCACGGTACCCGCTGCGTGGCCCGCCCGCCGGGCAGATCCGGGCTTGTCCCGGGCGGCCGCCTTCGCCAGACACCCGGCTTCACGGTGAACTCACGGAAAACGCGTGGTCCTCTCCCAGCCTTCACCAACCCCTTTCCTCGCCCCGTGAACTTGAAAAGTTTTTACTTTTCTACATTAAAAGTTTTGTGCGGTGGGGCTTCCTTGCCCCTCCCATGTACAGCGTACCTGGGAGTCCTTACTTTCTTCCTTTAAATAAACTTTTCTTTACTCTCTGGGAAAAAAAAGTTTTGGCCTCCCCGGTGGCGCAGTGGTTAAGCGCTGCGCTGTGGAGCTGTTGGCAGCGGCAACGCGAGTTGGAAGCCCTGCCGGGGAGATTCCCACATGGCGCGGCAGACCTCTACTGCCTTGCCCGCTGCTCCCCTCAGCAGTGTATTTCTAATCTGCCTGTTCTGCTACCACTCTGTCTCTGGTGAACCCTCTCGCCGCCCCACGCCTCTGGCCTGTACCCCAACTTGGATGTATAAATAAAATCTTTAAAAAAAAAAAAAGTTTTGTGCAGACCTTCGGGAAGGCTGTCCACGTGCCTGGGTCTTTCCCATGTAGGAGCTCATTCTGCCCGTCCAGCTTAGCCAGGAAGATCCCATTTAAAAAATGTGCTAGAGGCGGGTGGACCACAGGTAGACGGCCCCTGAAAGCCGGGCTGTCTGTCCCTCACACTGAAGGCAGGTCATGAACAGTGGTGGTTGCATGGACTGTGGTGGAGGCAGGACTGTGGGTGCTTCGGTGGTGGGATGGTGATCACACTTGGGGACATATCCTATACTGTCAAAAAATTAACACGGATGTAAAACAGTGGTATTTCATTAAAAAATAAGGTAAAACTTAACAACAAAACCTGTGGTGTTTGTGCCAGGTGTAGCACCGTTGTCGCAAACGTCTCTCTAAACCGACAAGTTTAAAAAACTCAAACCAAGAGATCCAGACTAGTGCTGAAATCAACCAACGACCCAAGAGAGCAGGACATTTCTCTGTGTTGGCAGAAGCTCTGGGTCCTAATACTGGGTCTATTACTTCATTGCAATACTTTCGCAAAACCCTTGGTTAGCCTGATCTTTGTTTCCTTATTTGTCAAAATAGGTTACATTGCCTTCCTATTTCTTGAGGTTATTGTGACTATCAAATAAAGTGACCGATTTGAGACAGCTTCAAACACTGCACGGGAATGCAAACAAAAGATAACGCGCTGGGCTGGAATTGCATGTAAATGGCTCCTGGCCTTTGCCCAGCTCTGGCAGCTTCAGCTGGTCATCTACCTGCGCCAGGTCTCACCTCTGCTCACCAGCTCCACACCAATCTTTCCAGCTGTTCGTTCTTGAATCACTAGTAAGGCCCTCCTGCACCTCAGACACAATAATTCAAAAAACAACTTGCTTTTCCTAACCTGTTTCTCTTCTGTCTCTGCTAATGGTACTGACATTCTCCCAACTTTGGAGCACTGGATCCAGAAAATCCCTTTCTTAGTGAATGACTCCATCCCCCCATTATGGCAATGTTCTCGCAGTGCCAAATACTATCAGTTTAAGTTTTATATTCTCTCTTGAATCCGACCTTCATATTTTCTATTCCCATCCCCAGTGTTTTGGTTTTCATTTCCTCTTTCCTCAGTTTTCTAACTGGTCTCTTGCCCTCCAATCTGTTCTATTGTAGGGTAAATAAAATTTATCAGGTTTTTCTGCCCTCCCCTCAGTGATGGACCTGTATGCCTACACACATGCTAAATGGTGGGCACCTGGAATAGGGTGTGGGCCTGTGTGAGTGGGCGCCCCTGGGCCAGAGACTGGGCTTGTAAGCAGAGGAAGCAGCAGCAAGAGCAGCAGCAGCAGCAGCAGCAGCAGCAGAGACAGGAGAAGCAGAGGCCACGAGATTCCGCCAGAGAACCCGAGAAAGTGAAGATTCGCCGGGCTGGGAGGCCAGGCCCCCCAGCCCCATTGCCTGCCCTGTACCTGGTTGCCTCTAAGAGACCATTAAAAGTCTAAAAAGTCGCCGAGGACTCCAGAACTCCCCCCTTCCTCCTTTTGACCCTTCTGCGCAGCTCCACAGAGAACCCGTGCTCCTGACGTCTTTCCTGCCGCTGCAGCTATTGACTGTTAGAAACACGTTTACCTAAAAATCTGTAAACATGGCACAGTTCTGGTCACTTGCCTCCTTAAAAAACAAAACATAGCAAAACAAAAATAACCAAACAAAATGGCTCCCCCAATGCCTTTTATATCTATTAAATCCAAATTTTGGAGCTTTGATATGAACTTGGAAAAAAAATCTCTTGGACTTCAATAAATTGATTTTTCATTTTATTTATTCAGCAAATATTTTTTGAAACCTATTATTTGCCAAATGCAGGGGTAGGCACTGCAGATGCACCCTGAAGGTGACACAGGGTCTGCCTTTGAGGTGTCTGTGTAGGGTAAATGAAGTTATCAGGTTTTTTTCTGCCCTCCCATCATTAACCTGAGGTCCTACACACATGCCTGATGGCCGGCACCTGAAGTAGGATGTGGGCGTGCCTGAGTGGGCACACCTGGGCCTAGAGGCTAAGCATATAAGAGCAGAGAACAGATCATGGTGGCAGAAGACTGTGCAGCAGAGTGCAGTAAAGACCAGTGGAGAGACCACAAGAGAACTCCAGAGAGCACAGAAAGAGTAAAGGTTTGCGGGGGGCTGAGAGGCATGCCAGCCTCCCGGCCCCCCAGCTCCCCTGCCTGCCCTGCACCTGGTTGCCTCTCTACAAATGTTGTAGAAAACATTAAAAGCCTGAAAAAGCCACCAAGGGCTCCAGGATTCCTCCTTTACTCATCTGCCTGGATCATAGAGAACCTGCTCTGTGCCCAGTTGGCACTACACTATAACGAGGTGTTAGACCTTATGGTGGTTTGGGGGTAATTCCATAGATAGCTGCCGGGGTCCACAATTACCCTAAAGTTATATGTGAAATTTTCTGCATAAGAGAATTTTTTTCTGGGGAGGAAGCCATAACTTTTATCTGGTTCTCCAAAAAATCTATGATTAAAAATGTTACTCTAAATTATTTCACATCTGAATCCTAGGGCCTTCACACCATAATCTGCATTAAGGGAAAACTCACTTCTACCCCTGGTTGAAGGGTCAACCTTGTCGGGGAAGTTTTGTCTGATTTGACTAAACTGTCACAGCTGATTGGGATGAAGTTAGTTCTGGACTCAAAAACTGCTAGCCCATTAATGGTCAATAGTAGATGTTACACAACATGATTTGAAAAGATCAGTTGGGACCAATCAGCTTTTTGTTCTTGGGAAACTGAACTTAGAAGCACATTGAGAATTGGTCCTTAAGAAGACCGGAGACAGCATTTGCACAGAAAGAATCATGAGGTCATAGCAAACCAAAGTTATGAAGAAGCAGACCTAATGAGTGAAAAGAAGCTGTCAAAATTTGGTAAGTGCACAGAATAGAAGGGGGAGGATTGGAAATAAAAGAAGTTATTAACTTGGATATTAGCTGAGTGGTTAGAGCTCCTGATTTTCTATAAGACATTTCAGTAACTCCTCTGCTCCTTCAGGTAACTTGAGTGAAACCGAAGTGTTGAACCGAGAAAGTATGAACTGGCCAGAACTAGACTGGGGATCAGCCCTGCTCAGGTAGGACTGCCTGTGGACGCCACTTCCCAGGGGCAGGCTGAAAGGGGGTCACTACCAAGCATTCAGTCAAAGGAGGGAGCATTCCTTTGATGAAGGTACACTTGGCAAAGTAGGTGAGCAATGCATCAAACTGCAAGGTTAAAGTTGGCAAGGGGCTAAAGGCGAGGGCTGGTAAATTGATAGCAGGACACAACAATCACGTGTAGAAGAAGGGCTATTCAGGAAATAAATGTGGGGACTTTCACAGTACAGGTTAATGCTCTGTGTAACCTGAGTTCTGTGCAGGGTTGGGCAGGTTTTAAATGAACAATTGAGTGTGACACAGGTGTAACAGGTGTGTAACCAAGGTACAATGACGTTGCCCAGCAGCGAGTGGTGAATGAACTTGGGAGGCAGGTGAAATGACTCTTGAGCTGGTATTGAAGGAGGAATAAGAATTCACCAGGTATAGTGTGGTTGGGACAGTACGGTGGTGAACCCAGGTGAAGTCAGTGACCTAGCACTGTGCTTACAATGACTCTGGATCTAGACTTGAGGTCAGATCTGGTGCTGAAACATGTTATCTGCATGAGCTCCAGCAAGTCATTTGTCTGCTCTGTGCCTCAGTTTCCCCCTCTATATAATGGAGAGAATTCTTCCCTCAGAGGGAAACAGAAGGGTTGTAGTGATTTAGACACAACTCATGCAAAATTCTTAGAACTTCTATCAGTGACTTCAGGGTATGCCTTACATCATGGCTTGTGCAAAAGTAAGGAGGGTTTGTGCAGGTGGTTCAGTAGTGTTGGACTTTGGACATGGTGGTGGTCAATGTGAAGTAGAAGGTGTGGGATATGAGAATGGAGCAATGAGAATGAAGAATGGAGAGAATGGTCAGAGCATTAAGGGCTCTGCTTGGAAACTTGGATTATATTCTGTGGGTTACCTATTAAGAACCACTGAGATTTTTGTGCCTAAACTCTTCCTACAAGTTCTGATTTCTGCACAACACCTGTTTTTCTTCTGGGAGCTTGAGATTTTGGCACTCGGGCACCTGTTCGACAGTGTGCCTATGTGACGAGCCTCTAGTACAAACCTTGGGTGCTGAGTCTCTACTGAGGAGCCCTCATAGGCAGAGTTTCACATGTGTGGTCATAGTTTGATGCGGGTGCGATTATGTCCTGTATCTGTCATATGATCTCCTGTTGCTCCTTCTGTCGTAATTCTCACCACACTCTGCTGTCACTTTCTGGTCACTTACTTGTCTTCCTCACCAACTGCAAGCTGGTTGAGGGCAGAGCCGGTGCCCTGCTGACTGCATGTCCCCACCACTCGGTACATGTGCTCAGCTGTTCCCAAGGAGGCTCCCCCAGGTCTGGGGAGCTGTGGTGCTGGGGGCTACTGAGGTTAACAAGACAGATGAAGTCTCTGTTCTGATGGGGCTCAGCCTAGCTTTTGTGAACAAACCAGTATCTAAAGAACGAGGATGAAGATAATCCAGCATAAGAGAAAGAAGAGAAATGATTCAGGAGGCAGGAGACACAGAGACTTCTCTAACGTCATGAAGTCCATGGAGGAGAAACTTCCAAGATAGATGGGAGTGTGGGCTTCAGAGATGGAGGAAGTCTTCAGAGACAGTCTGGCAAAGGCTGTGAGGTGCCCACTGGATTTGCAACTAGATCCTGGGAGACCTCGGCCAGACCAGTTTTGACGTGGTAGCAGGGACAAAGGCAAATGGCTGTGGATGGAGGAACGAATGGGAGAGGGAGAGTAGAGGCAGGGAGCGTGGGTTACCCACTTAAGAAAACTGACTTGTGAAGGGAGGAGAGATGGAGCAGCAACCAGAAGGACCAAGGAAGGTGTAAACGCATACAGGAGCAGCTTGGGTGGGTTCCCAGACTGTGGAGGTGTCATGAGAACAAGAGGGCAAGTGTGTGGGGTTGAAAGGATACAGGTGATAGAGTAAAGGTCCCATGTGGATGACATTAACTGTTAACTCACTGAATTGCACCCCTTATTCCCTCATGATGAACCATTAACTGGCTCTACCTGCGTTCCTGGGAACTTGGAAAATTGATTGTTCCACCCCTAATAAAATTCTCCATGCCCCTCTGGGGCTGATGATAGCATAAGACATAAGTACCTGCTGACTGCTGAGAACACACCCCTGGGAATTCAAACACCCCAACACCCAGACTGCTCACAGCCCACTGAAATGTGAAGCCCTGCGCTCCCTCACATTCCTTCACCATTTAGGAATCCCAGCTCTCCTGCCATTCAGGGAGCTGCTTGTTTTGGGGTGCCTATCCACTGACTCCCTTGATGGCCATCTCAAATGAAATTCCGTTGTTTAAAGACAGTTCTCGTGGTACAGAGTTTGACACGAGTGAAAGACTTGGCTTGGTGGGTGACAATACTCCCTTAATGCAGGAAGAAGGAGTGAGGCTATCAGTGGTGGTGGACATAGGACTTGAGTAGAAACTTGAGGAGGTGCTTGGAGGCCTCAGAGGGCAATGTAATGGGGAGCTGACCCAGAATGGCAGAGGGTGTGGAAGCTGAGGAAGCTCTAATTTTGCAGTGATTCTAATCCACGCAGTTGTTCGTTGTGTGGCTGGATGCTCTTCTTCAGTGTGCTTATAAGTTCAGTCATTGGATTTAAGAGAGAGGGTTGTGGAATAGATTTAGGGTTAGGGTTTCACAGGATGGGTGTAACAGAAGGATAAGACAGTGAAGGAGTGGAGGGTATGAGTGAGAAAGTAATGCACTTGTTTGGTCATTGTGTTCAGGACAAAAAAGGAAGGAGCAAGGACATGGAATGTGGGTGGGCACAAGGTCTCTGTGAAATTGAAGGACAAGTTGAGTCGGAAAGAGATCTGAGGGTGTAAGGAGTTTTGGGATAATATCATCATGCAGTGAGTCTAATAGTTTGTAGTTAGTGTTGTATTAATGGCAAAATCCAAGCTTCGCTATGGTGTTAAACTGATCCTGGTTTAAGTGGGGTGGGCACGAGGGAATTAAGGAGTTGTGAGGAAGGGGGTTGGGTGGGTCATCCGCATCAAGCTGAGCTTGTGCAGGACCATGAGAAGCATTAGAGTGCCGTGCAAGAGTGATAAGCAGTTAATAAAGTCTGCAGTGACACTGATGGGTTGGGGCAGAAGGTCTGTAAGCATCACTGCCATTTTCCTTTACATGCTCTGTGCTTTAACCAATGGAACCACTGGTGACCCCTGAAAGATCCTCTGTACCTTCTCATCTCTTGCCTTTTCTCAAGTGGTCTCGACTGGGGAGCATCCTTAATTTTGCTTCCCTCTGATAAAATTCTAGAATTCCTTCATGAAGCCTCCTCTTTCATGAAAATTTCCTGATCCTCACCACTCCTCCTTTGTCCTCCCATAATGTTTTATAAAGGAAATTTTTTTTAGGGGGGACTCTGTATGTTAAAGGGATCTTTGTTCATAGATGTTTAAATTTTCCTGCTAGCATGTGAATTTCTTGAGATGACGGATAGGTCTTTGTGTCGTTGGTAGCAACTTGAACATAGTCAGACCCAGTGAAATTTTGTGGGATTAAATGAACATGAAACTTTCAGTGTAGGGGCTGTATGTGGTTTAATTGTGTATAATTTAATGTTTGTGATATAATGTTAAATAACTTATTGCTCTAAGAATTGTTCAACTCTTTGTGTTGGTTTTAATTTTCTTGGGGAGGAGCATTTCAAGATATTTCTAAGAGTTCAATTTAGATTCAGTCAGTTATTCAACAAGTGTTTATTGAGCACCATATTGTGTGCAAGGGTCTGAGGATGCAAAGATGAAAGTGTCACAATTTCTACCTTTGAAGATCTCCAAATCAAATCGATTAATTGGACATGAATGGGATCTTTCCAGAAATGGAGCCACCTGCATCAGAAGGTGTCACCTGGTCTCTGGGGTGAGGCTCCTTAAGTCCCAGCCTAGGAGGTTCATGTCTTGAAGATAAGAACTGTAAGGAGAGATGCATAGGCTTCTCTCATAGTTTACAGATTTTGCTTGGAGCACTGAAAACACATTTGCAATAGTAAGGAATGACCCTACAGTCTTTGAGGCCACCATGGTATAAAGGGAACTGCTGAACTAGGAATCTAAAGGCTTGAACTTGAATTTCAGCCCACTCCCTTATTAGATAAACTATTTTCTAATTCTGAGCATCAGTTTTTTTCATATGTAAGCTAGGGCTACTAATTAGGGAGATAATAAATATAAAAAGCCTCTTTAAATGTTGGGGTGCTATAAAAGGTTAATTACTACTCACATTATTGCTGTGTGGATTAAATGATTATGCTTTGCAAGCTTTACTTTGCAGAATTTGGGTGTCATTATCATAACCTCTCCAAGCTCTTCCCTCCTCTCACTTCCCATTGTCTCTGCCTTAATTACTGGTCCTGTTAACTCCTTCACTGCTGTGATGGCACCTTCAGAGCAGTTACAGGCCCTGTGCTAGCTGGTGGGACTTAACTCTTGCTACACACCTACGGTTTTCTTCATCTGTCCTAGACATCTCTCACACTTGTGACTGGAAATCATTTGAGCCATCCACATATTTGTTTTTAGAGCTGAGAAATTTTCTCTTTCGCAAGAACCCATAGCAAATTACCACACATACATTGCATTTCTGCTTTGAGAAGGCCGCACACACCATATCAGGTCCATCTCCAATCTGTTTTGATCTGAATGTGTCATCAAAATATTCTCAAAGAATCTGTATTACTGAATTTTTGGGTCCAAGTTCTTCATCTTGGAATACAAGGTCCTTTATTTTGTAATTTAAATGTCTTTTTTCTTTATTTCTCTTCATCCACTGGAACTTTCCATTGTTGCCTGATGATAGGATGATCTCAGCCTGTGCTCACTGGCTCATCTACACTAGTTGTTAAAATATTGAAATTCTTTTCTACTGATTGTTACATGGTTTCGCTTTTGTCTGGAGCTGAATGCTGTTCATTTGCAGCCCCAGCCAGCTCTGTCCTCTCCAAGGGCACATGATCCCATAATGAGCAGTGTAAGGGGCTGTGCCTGGTGTGGTGAGGTCTCTGGGACTCGCTGCCACTCAGCCCATCAGGCTGGGGTCACAGCAGAGATGAGTCTGTTGCAGGTGGTAAGAGGAGGTGGTGTGAGGAAGGGGGACCTGGGAGGGTGAGCCCACAGTCCGCACCTGCCCGACCAGGGAGCGGAGCTTCTGAGCACATGCCCCTCGCCATGAACCCCTGGTGATTGTTTGGCCTTCTTCCAGCTCACACATTCTTTGGGTTTTGGTAATTGGAATGTTTTGTCTGTTCATGCTCAAAATTGTAAGTGGGACAACAGGATGTATGTCTCAAGGTGAACCTGGGAAACTGAACTGTTGACTGGGGTGCTTCTTGGAATGGCTTGGTACTTCTTTTTGTCTGGAGACTTAAAACTCCCAGGAGGTAATGTGAAATCCAGAATCTTCTCCATGCCCCTATGGGGTTGATGGTAGCATCAGACACCGGCACCTGCTGACTGGTGAGAACACACCCCCAGGAAGTCAAACACCTGACTCTGACTCCTGTCTCCCAGACTGCCCATAGCCCTCCTACCTGGAAATGTGAAGCCCTGCGCTCCCTCACATTCCTTCACCACTTACAAATCCCACCTTTCCTGGATACTGTGGGGTTCCTAAAGGCTGGTCAAAATGTGACCCTGCCGGCACCAGTCTGGGCCGTGACCAGGCTTTCCATCTCCTGCCCAAAGGAACCCCCGACCCAAAAAGAGCCTTCTCCCTGAAACTTTCACTTATTTTTCTAACCAAAACATATCTTTCTCTTCATTGGCTTACCCTTTTACTGCATGTCTTTGTGGGATGTGTCAGATGACCTTGAATTATAGTTGTTTAAGTGTGTGCCAGTCCTGTTGGACTGTCAGCCCTTGAGGAGAATATCTAATGAATACCTTTATGTTAGTGGCACCCCCACCTTCCAGAGAGCATTTAAAGTCTTTCTTACTCATACTCCAGATCGATGGCAGGGGTGTGTTGGGGTAGTAGAAGGTGTGAGGAGTTTTATTTGACAAGTGAAAAGTGTTAAGATTTTTGCAGTCTGTAGTGTGATCTTTTTTGATGGTTTGAAATTTGGGGGAAAAGACCTCCTCTGTTTTACCTCTTCCCAGCCCCAGCTCTTGGAATGTTTAGGGTAGGCAGGTTAGCGCAGCTCCAATCCCAGTTTAGGAAGAAAAGGTCTGAGTGAGGTTGCTTTTGGGTGAAGATACTAGGAAGTTGACTCAAGTCCGGTTAAATGGTCATGAAATTATTATTCATTGTCTCTGGAGAGGCCCCGGGGCTGACTGACTCAGCAGTTCAGTGATGTCATCAGGGCTATGGCTCTTCTGTCCTCTTACCTTGCGGTCCACATTGCCAATGCAGTCACAGGTGACACATCCAGGGCATATATTTCCTTGTTCCTGTCCTGTGGGAGAGGCTTGTTTCTCTTTCTCAGACACCCTGCGCAAGTTTCTCTTAAAATCCCATTGCCCTGATTGGCTTAGAACTGCCTATCCCTGAACCATTCACTGGCCAAAGGGATACAATAACCTTAATGAGCTGAGAGAAACTGGCGTGGAGTGGGTGTTGGGGAGTGGTGGTGGACTGTATTATCCCCAAATGGCCATAACACTACTGCTGTCCCACATGCTTTTCTTGTCTTTTCTTTTTTCTCTTCTCTTCTCTTCTCCTCTGTTTTCTTTTAAAGATTTATTTATTTATGCATAGAAGAACTGGGGTGTAGGCCAGAGGTGTGGGGTGGTGAGAGGAGTCACGAGAGGCAGAGTGGGGAGCAGAACAGGCAGATCTACTGAAGGACACTGCTGAGAGGAGCAGCAGGCGAGGCAGGAGAGGTCTGCTGCGCCATGTGGGAAGCTCCCTGGTTAGGGATCGAACTGGTGCTGCAGTGGCTGTGGATAGCTTCACAGTGCTGACACTTAACCCGTTGCACCACCAGGGAGGTCCCCACATGCTTTTCTCACAGTGTGACCTTCACACTCTGCTGCTCAGGAGGTGGGAATATTTGTTTCTCCCCCTTGAATCTGGCTGCACTTGTGACTGCTTTGAAATTGATGTTATATGATTTTGGAGCCTTGATGTTAAGAGGGGACGTGGAGTTTATTGGGTTCTCTCTTGAGAACTGTGCAACTCAACTCGAGGGCCCCATGATGAGGGCCTCTCATCATGTTATGAGGAAGCCCAAGCTGAGTGATGGACAGACCCAGGGGACAGGAGCCCCAGGTGAGAGGAGCCCAAGTGACAGGAGCCCGTCTCCAGCCCCAGCAGCAGCATGTGAGCGAGCTGACTTGGATCTCCCAGCCTCAGATGGCCCCAACTGGCGCTCCATGAAGCAAAAGCGAGCTGTTTCTAAGCTACTAAGTTTTGGGTGGATTGTTATGAAGTAATTGGTGACTGGACAGGATCCCACTTTGGAGATGACTGTGTTTTCTTAGTGCCTTACTCTCTTTGTCATTGAATTGGTTAGATATAAAGGGCAAGGCTCCAAATCAGGATCTGGAGAAAAGATTTGAAACCTGAAAGGAATTTCATTGTCTAGACCAAGTTAATCTCTAAATCTTGGAACTTCATATGAGATTCTGGGGTTCAAGGTTTATGATAATAAAGTGTGATTCTTTTTGCACACCTCCCTTAAGAAGTTGCAGTGAAGATGGCTGGTTTATAATCTGCAGGTTTGAGGTCTATGGGAAATATTCCTGACTAACATCTGCTCCCTCTTTACTTAACTGTGGCCCACCCTGGCAGGAGCAAGCCTGTTAAGACACTGGTCCCTCAGAGGGCCTTCTGCCTGTTTTACCTGTTCAGGAACCAGGAACTTGACTGACTATCAATAAAAGTAAATATTCCTCAGAATAATTTATTTTAACAGAGTAGGAAATGACTGAATTCACACTTTAGAAAAACCTGGATATAGTTTTATAAGTGTGAACACCACCACAAATATGTAAGTAATATATCTCAGCGTGGGTCAGGCCCATCAGGTTGGGGTCACAGCAGAGATGAGTCTGTTGCAGGTGGTAAGAGGAGGTGGTGTGAGGAAGGGGGACCTGGGAGGGTGAGCCCACAGTCCGCACCTGCCCGACCAGGGAGCGGAGCTTCTGAGCACATGCCCCTCGCCACGAACCCCTGGTGATTGTTTGGCCTTCTTCCAGCTCACACATTCTTTGGGCTTTGGTAATTGGAATGTTCTGTCTGTTCAGGCTCAAAACCGTAAGTGGGACAACAGGATGTATATGTCAAGGTGAACCTGGGAAACCCAGCTGTTGACTGGGGTGCTTCTTGGAATGGTTTGGTACTTCTTTTTGTCTGAAGACTTAAAACTCCCAGGAGGTAATGTGAGATCCAGAATCTTCTCAGAACAAGATGGGGGAAATTCTGAAGCTCTCATTAAACACATTTGTGTCTCAAGCTTTGGAAGGAACCAAAATGCCTAAGAGAAGAATCCCAGAGCATTGCCCACACTGCTGTGATACCCTGACATGCCGAACAAATGCAACATGTGTTCACAGGGCTTGGTTCCAGCACAGGGAGGCATCTTGGGGTTCATCTGGTTTAGGAAAGACCTTTAACTGCTGGTAGTAACTTCAGTGCTCTTTACATAGCTATGTTTTAAGGCCCTTTCACTGTGATCTGTTTGGATGGACGGCTTCTACCAGTGTGGGCAGGATGACCTTGTTCTGTGGGCAGGACAACTGTGCAAGGAGCTGTGTTTGTGTAAGTCTGTGGGAAGAAAGTCTGGGAATGTCCTTGCCAAACCAGTCAGTAGAAGGTCTTCTCCCAGAGGCCTCCAACAGATCCCTGAAGCTATAGAAACTCCAGACACTTGGGATCTAGGGCCCCCTCAGGCCCTCAAGATTTCTCTTGCTGTGGTCCTTCCCATTATCACACTGGCCACAGTCCTTTCCAGCACCCTGTATTTACTGCCATCTTTCTCACCAGAAAGCTCCACAACCCGGCAACCTATCTCAGTGACTCTCTGGCCACCATGAACCTCCTAGTTTCCACCTTGATCATTAGTGTCACATATAAGACGATCCACACCTGGAGTTTTGGCCAAATCCTGTGACATCCAGATGCTCGTGGAATTGACTTTTCTTTTTCTTTTTTTTTTTTTTTTTAAAGATTTATTTTTTATTTATACATACAAGCTGGGGTACAGGCCAGAGGCGTGGGGCAGCGAGAGGGTTCACCAGAGACGGAGCAGGGAGCAGAACAGGCAGATCAGAAATACACTGCTGAGGAAAGCAGCGGGCAAGGCAGGAGAGGTCTGCTGTGCCATGTGGGATTCTCCCCGGCCGGGCATCGAACTCGCGTCACCACTGCCGACAGCTCCACAGCACAGCGCTTAACCGCTGCGCCACTGGGGAGGCCCTGACTTTTCTTTTTCTGAACATTCTTTGCTGCCCTGCAACCTGGCAATAGCTGGGCTTGTGTAGAACAGCCAAGTCTTTGGCAGGAAGAGAACAACTTCCAGATTTTGGAGCAGAGAATCTCCCTTTCTTTCCTCCACTGATCAAATGTGGAGGAGACTTTGGTTGCTTCTGTAATTACTGGACAAGACACCTCTGCAGATTGATTCCCTCTGGGATTTTTTATTATACATTAAGGTTTTTGTTCTTCAGTCCACTTGGACGCTCAACAAGTATTTTTTTTTAAGATTTATTTATTTATGCATACAAGCTGAGGTATAGGCCAGAGGTGTGGGGTGGCGAGAGGGTTAACCCGAGACAGAGTAGGGAGCAGAACAGGCAGATCGACGGAAATACACTGCTGAGGGGAGCAGCGGGCGAGGCAGGAGAGGTCTGCCGCGCCATGTGGGATTCTCCCCGGCCGGACGTCAAACTTGTGTCACTGCTATCGACAGCTCCACAGCACAACGCTTAACCACTGTGCCACCAGGGAGGCCCCTCAACAAGTATTTATTGGGTGAATACATGATTTCCTGTGGATTGGAATCTTGGAGCTGCTTCCACTAGTGATAAGGATGCTGAAGCTCAGGAGGTTTGTAGGACTTGATGATCAGCAGAGGCAGCCTTCAACCTTGGCCTCTAGGCTTTACTACAAATACTAGTTCATTTTAAGACTCAGCAGAGGGATCAGTTCTTCCTGAAGGCTTTCCAGCAGCCTCTCACCTTGCCCCATCTAGTGGAGTTTGACTTTCAATATGTAAATGAATGAATATTTGAATGCAAGAATGAGTGAATTCTGTGATTGCTTGTCCTAGATTTTTTGTCTATGACTGTTAGTATCAGCCTTTCTGTTCTTCCTTTCTGTGCTCATACCCGTCACATCGAGTGCTTCAACACTTTTTTTTGTTGTTGTTGTTGTTGTTGAAGCTGGGGTACAGGCCAGAGGCAGGGGGCGGCGAGAGGGTTCACCAGAGACAGAGCGGGGAGCAGAACAGGCAGATCAGAAATACACTGCTGAGCGGAGCAGCGGGCGAGGGAGGAGAGGGCTGCCGCACCATGTGGGATTCTCCCCGGCTGGGCGCCACCAGGGAGGCCCGAGTGCTTCAACACTTTATAATAAAACATTTTCCTTAGATTGTGTATTTGTCTATATATGCACTTTAAAATTGTTTCTATTTAATTTTATTGTTAAGAGAGAAATGTGGTTTTGTTATAAAAATATTTCAAACGCTACAGGCATGTGTAAAGTGAAAAGCAAAAGTTTCTCATGAGCAGGGTTTTCAGAAATTGTTTTGTTTCATTACATATAAAGAGTCACGCTGTATACACACATTTGCCACTTACTGTGTTTTATTTAACTTAATCTGTTTTGGACATCTTTTCATATCAGTGCACATATTTCCGCCTTTTCTTCTTAACGACTGCATACTATTCTATAAACCAGGCATAGTATCAAATGTCTAGTAGTGGATTTTATTGAAAAACAATTAGATGGTTTCATTTCTTTCTCTAAGAATTGTTATGGAATTCCTGTACTCATACAGGTGTATTTGAGGAGAAACACTTGGAAGTAGACTCAATAGTTCCTTGGATACAAACATTGAAAATTTTGACACAAATTGCCCCACAAGAGTACAGAGAAAACAGGTTACTTCTTAGGTTGTGAATAAGCAAGTCTGCTTAGATGTAAAACGTCAAAACAAAGGAGTTGAATTCTGTGGCACATTCTTGTGTTTCAGCCTCCGTGGGACGTGGGACCGTTGCCTTGGTTCTGGCTGGTTCCTTTAGCTGCTCCTGGTCAAGTCCCAGCCCAGCCCAGCCCAGCCCACAGTGCTCCCTTTGCTCCACTTTAGAGTTTCAGCTCTAGGTAAAAACACCCTCTGTTGCCTAGTAACCCTGTGATCTGCAGCCAAAGCAAAAAAACAAGCAAATACGAAAAAGCACAAAAGACAAAAACCCTAACCCCTCCCCCAAACTTCACATCACCAGGGCCTCAAGAACAGGAACGACCTGTTTCTCAGTCAACCCTGGTTACCAGACTGGCTTCAGTTTCTCCCAGGGCCTGGCCTCTCCTTGTGGGCTGGTGGGTGCTGTTTAGAGGAAGAGAGAAAAGCCAAAGCTCTTTTAGAGCAAGGCAGTTTGAATTTTAAGTGACAAACTTAAAACACAAAAGAAAGCAAACTGAAGAGGCTCACAGCTTGGGGATGGAAGATTAGTCAGTAAATATGTACTGAACACCTGCCCTGTGCCAATGTAGCTTCCAAGGCCCGGGGTGGGGGTGGTGTCTGCCCTTTGGGGGGTGTTGGGCACTAGCAGGGCGGCAGCTGCCTGGCCGCCCGTTCTGGTCCCTGTTGGACAGTAGAGAGGGACCCCTGATCTGTCTTGTGTTTTTGTTCCCTGTGAGGGAAGGCCCTCTGTCTGTCGTCTCCAAGCCAGGCTGGTCAGTAACCGATGGAGCCGTGGACAGGGAACAAGCGGTTTTGATGGTCTGAGTGGGAGAAAATTACTTTAACTCCTGCTGGATTTGGGCCCAGGAGCTGGCTACAGGCTTGAGGCCACCCCCAGGAAGTGACTCAGTCGCCTGGTATGCCTTGAATTTCGGTTTGCTTTATCTGCAGGAGACCTGTGGGTGGGTCCCTGAGTTCAGCCGCTAGAGGAGGGGCCCACAGGTCCCAGTTTCAGGGGTCCCACCCTATTGGCTTCTAATCCTTTTCCTCACTTCAGACACCTCAGTAGCCAGAGCTGGGGTATAGAGATGTGGGAACCACCCTGTGAGATGTTTGGAAGCCCTGCCCAGAAGCTGCCCAAGAACCCAGAGGCAGCAGTTCTGTGACTTCAACTTTGGGGCACAGCAACAGAGGCTGGAGTCACCACAGATGCAGAGAGCTGGTTCCCCAGGGCAGGGCAGGGCAGACACACCTAAGTGGTTTCACAGACACACCTAATTCATTTCAGGTTTCTCAACTAATGAAGGACGTGCTACATTACAGGAGTCACATGAAGGCTTCAGCTCTCAGTATACCAGGAAAAGTACTCTTCTCCATTGACCATCTGGGTCCTGCACCCTTCTGTCTGTCTGTCTATCTATTTATCTATCTATCTATCTATCTATCATCTATCTATCATAGATTCAGTCATCTTGTAAACGAGCTCCTTGTCGCTCTTGTGGACGCCTGGCTCAAGCAATCCCTCTGTGCTGAGGCTGGTCTTCTGACGGCGCTGGCTCCCCGCACTCCACTGGCCATGTCCTTGGGCTGGACAATTAACTCAGAGCAGACAGGCCATAAACAATAAGAGTGTGTGGATTTCCTACTATACCCGGCATAGAGTCTTACCCAATCTCCTCCCCCTCTCTAGCCACTATCATTCCAGATTTCAAGGATATTTGTGAGAGTCTAGCTTAGCATCACCTATGTCTTCATTGGGCTTGTAAAACATGGTACTAGCAGTGCATCTGATAAAGGGTTAGCTTCCAAAATAGATAAGGAACTCATACAACTCATTAGCAAGAAAGCAAATAATCCAATTAAAAATGGGTGAAGAACCAAATAAGCATTTCTCCAAAGAAGATATTTAACTGATCAATAGGTACATGAAAATGGGCTCAACATCAGTAATCATCAAGGAAATGCAAGTCAAAACCACAACCAGCTATCACCTCACAGCTGTGAGAATGGCTATTCTCAAAATGACCAGAAGTGACAAGCGTCGTTGAGGATGTGGAGAAAAGGGGACGTGCACTGCTGGTGGGAATGTAAATTGGTGCAGTCACTAGGGAAGATGGTATGAAGGTTCCTCAAGAAATTAAAAATAGAACTTCCACATAATCCAGCCATTCCACTTCTGGATATCTAAACCAAGGAAGAGAGATCTCTATCCCGAAGAGATATTTGGACCACGGTGGGCTTTGCATCATTATTTACAATATCCAAAACATGAAAACAACCTAAGTGTCCATTGACAGATGAAGGGATAATGAAGTTGTGAGATTTCTAATATATAATATGTAATATAGAGGAAAACATTCAGCCACAAAAAGAGAAAAATTCTGTCACTTGCAACAACATGGATGGACCTTGAGGGAATTGTGCTAAGTCACATAATTCAGACAGAGAAAGACAAGTACTGTATGATCTCACGTTCATGAAATCTAAAAAAATAAAATCCAAAACTAGAAACAGATAACAGATTGGGGGTTGCCAGAGGCAGGAGTGGGAAGACTGGGTGAAGGGGGTCAACATGTAGAAACTTCCAGTTTAAGATAAATAAGTCCCTGGGGTGTAATGTGTAGTGCAGTAACTGTAGTTAACAACCCTGCATTTTATAGTTGAAAGTTACTAAGAGAGTAGATCTTAAAAGTTCTTATTACAAGAAAAAATTTTTGCCTGTGAGGTGATGGATGCTAACTAAGCTTCCTGTGAATCACTTGACAATAAATACATGTCACAGGTTGTTACGCAGCCTATCATAAACTTAGGCAACATGTCAGTCATATCCTAAACTGGAAAAATGCAATACTTAAAAAAATTTCATGACTAATAATTTTGCTGAAGAGATAACCATCTTCTACAACTGTAAAATTTTTCATTTTTAGAATCATAAACACCAATCCAGTAGTGTTTTTATTTCCACATTGTTTATTTCTTTCCAAATGCCTCCCCTCTCATGCTCTTAGCTCCTATTAATTCAGCACTTATATTGTGCCAGGAAAATCTCAAGCCTGGGTCAGGATTTTATATATATTTTCTTTAATCCTCACACTAAATCTATGAGGCAAGTATTATAAAACCACTGATAAAAAATGAAGTAAGTAAGGCTTCCAGGGTCTTAAAAAATACCACAAAGCCTCGAAGAGGCCCTTGAATAGGAAGAGTGGGGTAGTGACGAGGGCCCAGGTGTGTTTCTCAGCCAGTGTCAGTGGTGCTGTGAGCTGGCGGGTGCATGGCCAATGGGCCTGTCAGCTGGTTTAGCGGTGTCAGTCAGTGTGATGCCCAGGACGCATTGCCATTTGGTGGGCCAGAGGTTCTGTCACTCTCAAGGCTGGATACAGTGAGCCTGAGCTAAAGCTTGGCTGCCAGAAACTCCCAGCCTTGTGATGATCTCGGTGCGCCCCTGTAGCTCACATCCCTGTGGCCTCCGTGGCCTTCTGCCTCCTCAAAACAGGTAAGTCAGGCTCTTCGTGCATTTCCACTGAAAGCCCCTCATATGCAAATCTGTGATTTTTTTTCTTTGAGACTTGGGAGTCCTGTGGATTCCTCCCCATTCTTCTCTTTGAACAATCCAGGTTCCCCTTTGCTCCTGGCCGATGGAATCTCAATCATCTTTTACCACCCTGTGTGGCTTCTGGGTCACACCTTCCTCCTGAATTCCTGTCCAGACATTTTTTTTTGGAAGTTATACTCCAAAGAGTTATTTTGTTATTGTAATATAATTCCCTTTTAAAAATACACATCCCTACCCTGTAGCAGGGGCTGGGGTAGGGAGGGCTCATTTCTAGCTCTGGGGGCTGCAGGCCAGGAGCCAATCCTGGGTCTACAGGCAGGTCATTAGCAAATGAACAGACATCTATTAGAATTGCGATATTCTGCTGATGGAAGACCAAGTTACTTTTATAGTTTCAGGAGCTTTCTTCTATTTTCAGCAGAAGAGCTGGCGGGGCACTCCTCTGAGTAGTGACTTTTGAAACTCCTGCCCCCAGAGCTGGGGAGGGCGACAAGCAGATGCTGGAATGAATTGTGTAGTGGACACCACCCTTCCTATCCAGGAGATTTTTCAGATGAAAGTCACATTCTCAGATGTATTTACTCATGTTATACTTTTCTGAAATTCAGGTGTGTCTTGTATTTGAAATGCACATTTAATACTGTGTTCCCATTGCCCTCCCACAAAAAATGCTGCTTTAAAATCAATGGTACCTCTTAAAATCCACAGTGGTTTAGAATTAAGGAAATGTAACACCAAACATCCATAAAGGATGATGCCGCGCTCTCCACCCTCTCACCGGAGCCACAGATGAACATTATTATAATGCCTCCATGGCCTGGGCAGTGAAAAGAGGTTCTTTCTCCCATCCCTAAAGACGAATCTAATCGGGATATTGCAATCAGTCACCACAAGGTGGCGCACAATCCCCAGGCATGAAGTTCTGAGACCCACATTCCTCCCTGATGGTTGGGTGTTTTATTAAAAAAAAAAAAAAAAACTTTTTAAAATCAAGAACAGTTTCTCCCCAGGGTATTATGTCATTTGCATCATGGTCATAAAATAATATTTTTATTGCTGTTTATGTGAATCTTAAAAATTTCATGCATTCCACAATTTCCTTCCTCTCTTGCTATTTGATTTACTCGTATTTTATGCTTCAGACAGTAAGTTTTTAATATAGTATTTCAGAGAACAATTTTAACTTTTTGGGTAGGAATAAAATGACCTCAGCCAACCTAAAAATAGGGGTTATGAAGTTGCAGTGCAGAGTTACCCTGCACTTAGTAACTGACATCATAAAAAGCCCTGTGCTTTTATTTTTATTTATTTATTTTTAAAGAGTATTTATTTATGCATACAAGCTGGGGTACGGGCCAGAGGTGTGGGGTAGCGAGAGGGTTCACCAGAGACAGAGTAGGGAGCAGAACAGGTAGGTCGATGGAAATATACTGCTGAGGGGAGCAGCTGGCAGGAGCCATGTGGGTATCTCCCCAGCCGGGTATCGAACTTGCGCTGCAGTTGCTGACAGCTCCACAGCGCTGCACTTAACCTGTTGCGACACAAGAGAGGTCCTGTGCTTTTATTTTCTATATGCCTCCCACCCTTTCTCCCTCCCTTCCTCTTACCCTCAAAAGCCTTACATCCCTTGTTAGTGCCCACTAATTTTTTACAAGTATTTTGCTTGGTCGAATCATCCCCTATGTAAATGTCCAATATTTGTCTTTGTCACTCTGACTAGCTTTACTTCACTCAATTCCCTTGAAATCCTGTTACTGTAAATGGCAACATTTCATCTTTCTTTATTGCTGAATAGTATTCCATTGTGTGGCTATGCCACATCTTAATTTCATCCTCCACCAGGGGGCACTTAGGTTGCTTCCATGTCCTAGCTATTGCTAACAATGCTTCAGAAAACATTGCAGAGCATGTAACCAAGTCTCCAAAAAGTATGGGGAGTGGAGAGTTCTGGGCTGGTGAAGGTGGGGAGACTTGAGGATGGTGTTGAACCTGGAGAAGACTGAGCGCCCCTTGCCTCCCCCCAGACCTCATCCTAGGCCTCTCTTCCCCCCGCTGTCCCTGAGTTCTATCGTTTTATGATAATATAACTGAGTGAGTGAATGGGTCTCCTGAATGCTGAGAGCCACTCCAGCAAATTAATCGAATTCAAGAAGGGGGTTGTAGGCACCTCTGACTTGTTACTGGCTGGTCACAAGCACAGAGGACAACCCAGGCTTGTGGCTGGTCCCTGAAATATGTGTGGGGGCACTCTTGTAGCACCGAGCCCTTAATCTGTGCATTTAATGCTGTCTCCAGATAGTGTCAGAACTGAGTTGAACTGTAGGACACTCTCCTGCTGATCCAGCGAATTGACTATTGTGGGGAAACCCTCCCTTCCCCTCCAACTTGGTGACCAGAGTGTCAGGAGTGAGTGTTCTGTGTAAAAGTACAGGAGAGAAACCCAGAAGGGAGAAAGATGGGGTATTTTCTTCTAATTCAAGGAGCAATTAAGTTAAAGTGGGGTCATTAAAATGGGCCTTAATCCAATAGAGCTGGGGTCCTCACAAGGGAGGACATTGCCGCTGGGTCTCCTCCGCTTTGCAACAAAAACTCCCCTAGACTAAAAATTAGGAATAAGTGGAATTAAACTCTAACCACCCTGAATTCTCTCTTTCCCTACCCCATCCTCCCGATTAACTGTTAACTGACTCCAACTGTCTTCTTTCAAACTTGGAAAATTGATTGTGTTCAATCCCTGATAAATTTCTCCATGCTTCTCTGGGGTTGATGGTAGCATCGGACAGCCTGTGCTGATTGTGGGAAAATGCACCCCTGGGAAGTCAAACATGCCTGACTCTGTCCCTGAGACTGCCCCGTACCTCCTTGGGCCTGGAAACGTGAAGCCCTGTGCACCCTCCTCCTCCTCCTCCCTTTATAGAGTGTACTGCCACCCATGCCAGACTGGACAGGGTCTTTGTTAATTCGGGCAAATGGAAAAGAATCTTGGCGCCCTCAGTAGATTTGACAGGCCTTCATGCTAAACTGGGGACCAAATAGAGGCAGACCAGCAGGCAGGGAGGCTGGGAGGCTGGGAGGCTGCAGCAACGGAGCCTCCAGCCCCTGCCATCTCTGTGCCCTCTGTGCCATCTCTCTGGCTTCTCTTCTCTTTCCTAATGATCTTCATGTCATGATGACTCTTGGCCTGGGCAATTACAGGGACGCGTGTCCTCTGCCCATACTCCCAAGTGCCCTCCCACAAGAACATGATGTTCACGGGTGGGTAACAAGACCTGGGAGGAAAGCAAAGTCAAAGGTGGTGGCTGTAGAGGCTGCTGGAGGGAGGAGAAAAAGAGCCTGAGTTACTCCATTTTCCCTACACATAGTCTCAGCACTCCCACCACTTGGGGAGCCAGGTCTTTTTTGGGGCGCCTATCCCACTGATACCCTTGACGGCCACCTTGAATGAACTCCTCTGCAAGGGAGAGATTTCTCATGGTTCCAAGTTTGACTTTTTTGGTGGGAGTGAAAGACCTGGATCACTCACATTAGATCACAGACAACACAGAGGGATGACCAGGTGAGGACACACCCAGAAGACAGCCATCCGCAGCCATGGAGAGGGCCCTTAGAACGCCACATCTGCCAACACCCTATCTTGGACTTCTAGCCTCCAGAATTATAAGAAGAGAAATTCTGTTTAAGTCCCCCAGGCTGTGGTATTTTGTTGTTGCAAGTGACCAAACTGGGTCTTTCACATTCTCAAGCCAAAGTCTGATTCATGAGGGTATCTTTGCATAAAGTAGTTTATTATATGAGGGAGCTACCAAAGACTCGCCAGTCAGGTTAGCACCCTGTGGAGCCATATTGCAAAAGGGGTTGTGGTGGTGGGGGGTTGGGGAGGAGCAAGATGGGGGAAAGTGGTGGTGGTGGGGAGTGGAGAGGAGTGGAGTGTGTGTGGGGTGCTGGGATTATATGCAGGAGGAAGGAATGTGAGGTGGTTCAGGACCTAAAGGGAGTAAGGGGATGTTGTACAAATATCCCAGGCGGGGCGAAGAGATCAAAGAAGAAATTTAAAAATACCTGGAACTGAATGACAATGAGGACACAACTTTCCAGAACGTCTGGGACACAGCAAAAGCAGTAATAAGAGGAAAATATATAGCATTACAAGCTCACATCAAGAAACAAGAAACAACCCAAAGAAACAATTTAATCTCACATCTCAAAGAACTAGAAAATGAACAACAAAAAACCCCAAAAGAAAGTTTAAG
>PVIJ01015095.1:0-29239 GCA_004024925.1 Scalopus aquaticus
ATATATATATATATATATATATATATATATATATATAAAAGAAATTGTCTTCTTAGTAAGTAAAACTTAGGATTATCAATTCTGGTTAATCTGCTAAAACAGCTTCTGCATCAGCAAAAATCTTAAACTTGGGCCTCCCTGGTGGCGCAGCAGTTGAGCACTGCGCTGTGGAGCTGTGGGCAGCTCCAGATGCGAGTTCGGGGCACCCAGCTGGGGAGAATCCCACGTGGTGCAGCGGACCTCTCCTGCCTTGCCTGCTGCTCCCCTCAGCGGTGTATTTCTGATCTGCCTATTCTGCTCCCCACTCTGTCTCTGGTGAACCCTCTCACCGCCCCTGCCTCTGGCCTGTACCCCAGCTTGTATATATAAACAAATAAATAAATCTTTAAAAAAAAATCTTAAACTTGTCTCTCAAGGATTTTTCAGATTATTCAAAAATTGGTACATTAGGAAATGGAAAGGATGCTATACTCCTGACCTCCGCTGTCACCACTACCCTCCACCTGCAAAGACACTCTAGGTAAAATTCATGGATTGATTGATATAATGAAAATTTAAGATTGAAAAGTACTGATTCTTTGCTAGAAATTATCTACAGCAAGTATATGCAATGCTATTGTTTATTGTAATACGAGTCACAATTCCACCCTTACTGCAAGGGCTACTGCATTGGACCAGTCAGAATCTAATATTTTTAATAAATGATAAGAATCTTTAGTACAGAAGTTTTCCTAACAAGAGAATGCAGAATCCTCCCTAAAACAGAGTCACACTTTTCAAAAGCAAAGGAGGTTGATAAGTGTGGAGAGGTTCTCATTGGCAGTGACCCAAGAAAAAAATCAGTTTTGAAGAATAGAACAAGACTGTAATTCCCTAAAGACAGCACCTCAACCACATAATATGCAAATTCCCTAGGACCATCATGAACTCAGCGGGCATCCCTCCATCTAATGTATATTCATGAGTCATGCAAAGGTTCTCAAACTCTAAACATTAGTCTCTTGAGCAAAACTGGCTAGGCAGCTAGGGTCACATAGGATATTTATTAAACCCATTTCTAACTGTCAAGATGATATTACTGTTGCCAAAACAGATGACCCAGTGATTTAATAGAATATAAGATACATTTTTTTTTCTTCTTCAAACTGCCCCTTGGGGTCCTATTTTTGAAATTAAGATAAACAAGGTCAAACAATTTAAACAATACTTTCTATCGTTTGAGAAACTACTCAAGAAAAGTGGTCTAAGAGACAAATGGCAAGGTCACAATGCACTACCAAAAAAAAAAATGAAGAAAAATTTTTGAAAGCAACATTTTAAGTTTAAATCTTTGCCAAAGACAAATATTCTTTGAGAATAATTTAGTTGAAGAACATGAATTATTTGATGGATTTCATCATTTTTATTTTATTACAAGATGAATAACAACTTTCTCTTAATTGGGGAGTTATGTTGCATTCTGAACTGTCAGGAATTTTACTTTCCTAATATAGGATAAGGTATTTAAGTATCTTCTGAACATATCCCAACTTTCCTTTTCACCAAATCCTTTGTTAGCAAGAAAGAAAGCTTGGAGATTCCAGCAAGATGACAGGAAAGGGGAGATGCTGCATTTGCCTCCTCCAAATAGTCACAACTAAATTGCAGCAGTACAAAGTTAATCATTGAAAGATAAACAGATGGTTAGAGCACACAATGGAGCAATGGTTCAGTGGAAAGGAGTAGAAAAACTTTCATTAAACTGTCTGGTAGTGGTCCAAAGGCAGTAGTACTCACAGGAGGTAGGGGCATCAAAGTTGGAGGCAGAGCCCACCTACAACTAACTGTTGACGGAGGGGCCCACAGTGGGGATGTTGGAGATCTACAGCTATATGCTGAACAAAGGAGTGCACTGAGTTGGCATCCAGAACAGAGAGTTCATTACTGGAGAACTGTAGGAGTAGGGATGCATAATGACAATAACTGACTTGAGTCTGAGGATCCCAATAAAGAACACCAAAATTCTTAACCTACAAGGTGTCAGGTCACATCACTCATGTATCCTCACAGAAAAGTTATTATTTCTACCTGAAGCAGTGATAAATAAAACTCCTGAAACCCCCCATACACACCCAATTCAGGGCCAAAACTTAGAAAACACCTAAATGTTTTCAATAACCACTGTTTAAGATCATGGATCTTGAACACAGGATTAAGTACCCCAGGGTTAGGCTCTGCACTGGAAAAGCAAAGAAAACAACTCCTAGCTCATGGCCCTGTCTCAGCCACAGCCATAAACCAGTATTGCATATGGTACTCAAACTTAGCCTAGAGACTGAAAGTGGCAAACACAACATGAGATATTTAGGCCAAGGAGTTGGCCAAGAGGAATGGGTCACTGTGGATCCCCACAACACAACTTTGGCACCGACAGAACAATAGAAAGCTTGAATCCTTGATCCACTGGAGGGGACCCTTTGGTACCCTGGTTCCTTTCTACCTATTTATTACTTCTTGCTGAAACCATTTATCCATCACCTGAATAGTTGCAAAGGCAGCAGTTTGAGAGTTTATCTGTACTGCAACCTATAAAAACTAAAAATATACCACTGTATCACAAATCCTGGAGAAAAAAAAATTTAATCCTATGAGAAATCTAAACCCAGCACAAATATGAAATATGTCTGAAAAGATGCTCAAGATGACAGTTATAATAATTTATATTGAACTAAAAGTAAATGGATGATATAAATCAGGAACAGAATAAAGACCAAGAAAATATGAGACTACTAAATTAGAACTAACAGGTCTAAAAAATATTGTAACCAAATTTAAATATTCAATAGAGGGTCTGAACAAATAAATGTAAGACATGGAGAGAATAAGTGAGTGCAAAAGCATAATATTGGAAACACCATAATAGAACAAGAGAAGAAATACGTTTTAAAAATAGTTAACACTTTGTGGTCCACTCACATATTAGTTAAGTGTTTTTTGTCACCAGTATCAGGTGGCCGCTCACGTATTAATACGTGTTCATCTAGTCTCCGGTTTTTCACACCATGGTGGATTTATTTGGAACTATTAGGAGCTATTTCTTTGATCATACTCAGTCTAGAAGCTTTACACATTGTTTTGGTGAAAGTGTAAGGTGTTTTATAAGCGATATTACAGTTTTTTAATATCCAGTAGTTCAGGAGTTGTGTGTGTTTTATTGAATGCTTATACCACCCATGAGGTGGCACAGAAAATGGCCGGCCCCAAGGACTGGTAAATTTAAAGGGCACTGGCACACAAAGTGTTAAGAGTACTCTGGAATAACATTCAGAGTTTCCAGTAGAAAAGAGAGAAAAGCCACCTATTTAAAAAATTAATTACTAAGAATTGTCTTAACATGAGAAGCAAACCAGATGTCCTGATAGAGTCCTAAGAGTCTCAAAAAGATAACACTAGACAGACACACTCAAGACTCATTATTGAAAAACTGTTCAAAACCTATGACAAGAACAGAATACTAAAGACATTGAGAAAAAAAATGGTAACCCATAAAGAAACACTAATTAGACTGTGGGCAGAATTTTTCAGTAGAAACCCTACAGGCAAAAGGGTATGGCAAAAGTTATTTGAAGTACTCAAAGAAAAAGATTTTCAGACTGGAATCCTTTATCATGTAGTATTAACATTCAAGGCAGATGGAAAGATGAGGAACTTCACTGAAAATCAAATACTGAAAAAATTTACCAATACCAAGTCAGACATGAAGTGCTAAAGTGGTTATTATAAATTAACAGAACAACAAATAAAGATGTAATCTTCACCTAAGTTATATAATATGAAGGAGGAGTGGAGTAACAATGTGGCCCATCACAAAAAGTTTGCCGCCAGACTGTTCAACAAGCCACACAAATGGACCATCACATAACCTCAGCAGAACCTGCAAACAAAAATGGATAGAAGTAACATATAAAACAGTGGAAATGGATCCTAACCAAAATATAAGAGTAAAAAGACAAAGACAAACTGAAAAAACAAAACTTATCAAAATGGTAATGAGCATGTATGTCTCAGCAATCACCTTAAATATATATGTTCTGAACTCACCAGTTGAAAATGGCAAAATGGATTTTTGTCATTTCTACCATATTGTAATAAAATAGAAAGCATGTCACAAAGAGTATTTATATTCAAAAGGAAGAAGCAAAATCGACCCTATTACTTGATGGAAGAGTGTGCTTTTGATCCCATGGAGAAGTCTGGTGCAGGAATTACACTAGAGTTCATCCCACCCTGAGGCAACAATACTGGGATGTTATTCCACCACATTATTTACTCATTGGCTACAAGTTACAGACAGGGTGATGGTGGCTGGTGGGAAGGAGGGAGAAATTGGCATCTCCAGGCATGGTGGCTCTCAATAGGTTAGGGATAGCCTCTGAAAAACATACAGGTGTGAGTTGTTAACAGTCAACATTTATAGCTGCTTTAAAAAATCTGGGCAGGGCTCCAATAACATCTGGTACATCTGCCAAGTGTTTAGCCAATCCCTGCTTTGATACTTCCAGTGAGGAAGAATTCACCATCATAACTCCTGCTCCCCCCAATAAGGTAGATCATTACAATTCTTGGATATCTTGGACAGACCAGTCTTTCTCTTGTTGAATATGAGGAAATGAAGGGAGGGCATTCCAGATAGCACATGGAAAGCTTCAGAGCATAAGAGAGCATTGTGTATTTTTGTTGTTGCCATAATCAGTACTAAGATTTATTGTAGCTATTACTTAACATGTGGAAATGCAAAGAAAAACCACAAGGCTTGGAAGATGGCTATAGATGAGATGATTAAATAAGGAAAGTTCTGCATGCCTCACAGAGGACTTGTCATGTTGTCATCAAGTAACACTAAGTGTGTTTTAGCAGAAAAGGGAGACAATTACCTCTCAGAGAAAGTCTATTCTGGCAGTAATGCATAGATCAACCCTACCTCATCTCATTAATGTTACAGGATTTCACATGTGTGTTTCCTCTGAACTCTCAGCTCTTCAGGGATAGGATTCTTGCCTTATTTATCCTTATATTGTGAGTGCTTAAACTAACAAATGCTAATGCGACTAAAGTGAAGTAAGCAGACCATAAGGAAGAGAAATTATTATAATAACGCAGATGAGAGATGTTAAAACTCTAAACCAGGAGTCAGCAAACCATAGCCCACAGACCACCTACTTCTGTACATTTATTGGAACATGGCCACAATTTATTTACATACTGCCTACACTTGTATTCATGCTACAATACAGAATGGAATAATTATAACAGTGCCCATACAAACCCTAAAATATTATGTATCTAGCCCTTTATGTAAAGAGTTCTCCAAACCCTACCCAAAATTAAAGCAGTAGTCATAAAAACAAATAGGTGGGATAAATACAAACGATATTTAGGAGGCAAAATCAATTGGAATAGCCACCACTCATTGCTCCTAGTTCAATTTCTTAATATCATGTGCATACGACCTAAAGGCCCACATCATAAATATGTATAGAAACATTCAAGTCTCCCAATGTGTCTTTTGGTAACACCTACTTGTCCTATCATACTTAAATTTAAATTCAACTACATATCCATAAAGACCCTTATACTCTGAAGAATACATAGTAGAGTCTACTCACTGCAGTATCTCATTTGGTCCACTTACATTTAGATAGTCCTGCAGTAATGGGACAGTATCAAGGGGGCCTTGGTGTAAATCTAAAAAGTTCCCAACCTCTAAATTATTGCCACGTTCTTGTTTTCACTGCATGCCTTCAGAGATGGCCTAAATCTTTTTCACCTCATTAAGCTGCTCTGTACTAGTCCTAAAAAAAACTTTTCATCTAAAAAGACTCCATAAGCCCTGAAATTTCTTTACCCTTTTCTATGTGGTCAGAACATAAAAGATTGAAAATCAAAGAAAAAGAAAAGAACTAACATGGTCCTCTTTGTTGGTGTTAATCTCTGAACAGTGGATTTAGGGTGACTATATATTTTTTTTCAGTTCCTGATTCTCTACTTCCTGTTTGAATATACACTACAAAGTATCAGTGAAATATATTTATAGGGCACAGTGAACCAGTTGCCAGGCCTTTTGTATCAGGACTTGAAAGATAAAGGCAAGCTCCTTTCTTAAGAAAAAAAAAGTAATCTGCAGCCATAGAAACATCTAATCTTAGCCATAACACCAACCACCCCCAGATGGACCAAGAAGACAATTTAGATTTAAAAACTGCTTATAAAAAATGAATTTTTAAGCACTACTCCTTGAATAACAAATCACTGAGGCAAACTTTTTCTACCTTTCATGCAGTAAATTTAAGAAAAACAAAGCAAATGATTTATTGGTTCTTTTATATTTGAAGATTATTTGTCTTAAATATTTAGTTGCTGTTATAATTTGAAAGAGAGTAAAGTTTATCCCTATCACATTATACAACAAAATAATTTTCGAATTAATGAAAGATTTAAATATGAAGACAAGCACAAAAGCATAGAACTAGAAAAATATACAAGTAAATATCTCCCTTATTTGAGTGGAAGATTCCCTAAGAATATGAGTAAAAGAATAACCTGAAAGATAAAGTGATAGATTTCAATACATAAAAATTTAAGATTTCTGGATATCTTAAAACAGAATATTCAAAAGTTAAAAAATAACTAACATGGAAAATGTTTCAATAGGTATGACTAGAAGTTTTGTTCATTTTTCTGTAAGAAGTAACACATGAAAACATTAAAAATGAACATAAGGTGTGAGTATATTCATAATGAAAGAGCAATAATGACCACTAAATACACGAAAAGGTTCTCAAATTTACATATAATCAAATAGACATACTAAAACAGCAATAAACTTTTTTACCTGCATATTACAAAGATATTTAAAAGGTAGTACACAAATACATTAATTCATATGTTTTTGGTTGCAAATAATAGAAAACTAAGGCCCTTGGTGGCCCAATGGGTTAAGCTCAGCACTATGAAGCTATCTGCAGCCACTGCAGCACCTGTTGGAGCTCCCCACAAGGCAGAGCAGCCTACTTCTGCCTCCCCCGCTGTTCCCCTCAGCAGTGTACTTCAGTAGATCCACCTGTTCTGCTCCCCACTCTGTCTCTTGTGAATCCTCTCACCACCCCATGCCTCTGGCCTACACCCCAGTTCTTGTATACATAAATAAATAAATATTTAAAAAACAGAAAACTAATTCAAAAGAACATAAAATTATGTTCTGAAACATAAAAATTAGTGGGTGTGGGTGGTCTAGTGAAAAATTAGTGGACGGTCAGGATTTCAAAAATCCAAAAGTTGGTATGTATCAAGCCATAACCAGTTATCTAGCTTTACTTCTCTGTAATTCTCTGGTTCTGCTCTATTTATCAGCACTGTGCTAAAGTTGGTTACCCTCATGGAGGGGAAATGGCTATAGTAATTCCAGAAGTTAACTTTGCAACATATTATTCAGAAATAAAGAGAGTAGATCTTTCAGCAACTGAAACCGTCCTGGCATTCATTCTGATTGGATAATATAGGCCATGAACCCAATCCTTAACCATCACTATAGCCAAGGAAATGGTAACTTCTAATTGGATTGGGTCTGTATACAATACCCATGCCTGGTCCAATCATTGCAGAAAGGGAAGTAACAGCTTGATAATTAAAACATTCAAGAACCACTCTTAGTGCTTAATGAGGGGTAAATTCTCTGAAGTCAGTGACAAATATAAAATAGGAATGGAGGGATAGGCTAGCTTTGCAAGGTTTTACCAAGACACAACATAGTTAAGCAGAGTGGGTGAAGCAACCAATTATTTTAATATTTTAGGAAAAATTGGACTATAGTTATCAGATCACTAAAAAGGCATGCAAAGTATTTGTTCTAGAAATACTAGCTAATGGAAATTTATTGTAAGAGAATAAGCATCGTACAATATGAACATATATCTACTATGTTGGCTTAGAATAGCCCAAAATTAAATTCCAATGGTAGAAAATTAAATAAACAACAATAGATGAATATAATCTATTGTATAGCCTTTAAATATAATAGCATAGAAGAATACTTATTGACATGTAAAACTGCCCAAGATATCTTGTTAAATGATAAAGTCAACAGGTTAATCCGTATTGGTTAGTTGTTTTTAAATTTTTGATAGTCTATTTCTCGATATCCAGAAATCTTGAGAAATTAACCTATTTTTGTAAAATAGTATGTCATATATGTATTCATTGTCAAAGATTTAAATATATCAAAATAAATACAGTTGCTATGTCTGCAGAGAGAATTTATGGATAACATTTCTTTCTCATGACTTCCTGTATTTTATAAATTTTTTCATGCTTATGAATTATTTCAGAAATAAGAAAAATGGGGTAGAATATTTGCACATCATATATCCTATAAGAGGCTAATATCTATGATCTATATAATGAACACCCAACTCAACTACAAGAATACAAATATCCCAATCAAAAATGGGCATAAGACCTAATCAGAAACTTCTCCATAGAAGACATACAGTTGGCCAACAGACATATGAAAAAATGTTCAGCATCACTTACCATCAGGGAAATGCAAATCAAAACCTCAGTGAGATACCACCTCATACCTGTGAGAATAGCCCATATTAAAGAGAGCATAGTGTGTTGGAGGAGAGTGCAGAAAAAGGAACTCTTCTCCATGGTTGACAGGAAAGTAGACTCATTCAGTGCCTCCAGAAAACATGACAGGGCCTTAAAATATTAATAAGAGATCTACCATATTATCCATCAATTCCACATCTACCTATCTACCTGAAGAATGCAAAAACACTAATTCAGTGGGATTCGTGCACTCCTACGTTCATCTTAGTACAATTTACAATAGCCAAGTTATGGGAAAAACCCAAGTATCTAAGAGCAGATGAGTGGATAAAGATGTTGTGTCTGTAGTATATATAAACAATGCAATACTACTGATATATATATATGTGTATATATATATTTTTTTTTTAAAAGTTTGTCATTTGCAACAAATGGATAGAATTTGAGGAATTCATGCTAAGCAAAATAAATAATAGGGATAAAGACACTTACTGGATGACTTCACTCATAAGTAGACTATAAAGAAACAAAACAAAGAAACAGACAAACTACACCAAAACTAACCATAGAAATCTACAGGCAGATTTGAGGCTTCCAGAGGGGAAGGGGTGTGGAGGGGACCCAGTGGATAGTGGTGGAAGATTATAGGTTCTTTGGTGGTGGGTATGATAAGGTGACATAACATGTGAAGAGGTGTGAATATGAATCTATACTCCTAAATCATATTTCGAATTGTAAACCAACATTATAGCAATAAAAAATTTTTTTTATTTTTTTAATTGGTCTGATCTATATGAAAGAGTGGGTATACTGGGCTATAGGAATAACCCATTTCAAGTGAATTAAGTGATTTTTAAAAAACATAAAATATAACTAAATGTATTGATTTATCATCACATAGCCACAGATTATCAAAGCTAAATATGCATCATATAAAGGAGAACTGCAGGGCTGAAACCTTGCATGATATGAGAGGATGACCTTGTATGATATGAGAAGATTCCACACATATATGCTGTTTGCATATAGCTGATCCCAATTCCACTGCAGTTGAGTACTTTCTATTCTTGAGTCACCGAGGGCCAAAAAACAACTGAAGCAAAAAGGGAGAGGAGAAGGAAAAGTTTTCTTTTCTGATTTAAGAGAGGGCTGAGTTAAAAACTGAAGGCATGCATTTATTCAGAATTCGATTAATATTTGTCCAGAATACAGAAATGAGTAAAATAAACAAAAAGTCCTGGCTTTATAGAGAATTCTAGAAGATACATGAGCATATAACAAAAAAAAAAAAAAAAAAGAAAGAAAGAAATTCAGTGTCTGAGAGGCTGGCAAGGACTGAATGACAGAAACTTTGGCTAAGAAAAAGCTTGAGAAGTTCATTCTGTCCAAATTCTGGAAAAAGGAAGAGGAAAAAGAAAGCCTATTGGCAGAATCTGACCACAATTTTGTCATTGGTGCTCCCTTCTATGTTTCTACTATGACCTTCACCTAATTACTTCCTGAATCCTCTTCTTTATACTCCTCAGTATAAACCATTCTTTCAGATGCCCCAAGAGAGTACCACAGAAAGGATGAGGAATGTCACATATTTTCTTACTATGAATGCTGCTATGCCTATCAGAGTATGAACCATGTGGAGAATAATCCAGGAGGAAAAGCAGGAGGGAGGGAGGGAGGGATGAATTCTTGCATAAGTACATGGCTTAATAGGTGAAAAAGTAAATGAATGAAAAAAATGAAAAATAAGTGAAAGAATTAACAGAAAATTAATAAAGTAAGGGAAAATACTTAAAGGTACTCATAGGAAACTTGTGAAATCAGACATGGTAAATACAGTAGAGAAATAAAAAGAAATCACACACCAAAGATGTGATTGAGGTGACAGAATCTAGGAAAACAACTAAAGAAATAAAATTACAGAACTAAGCCCCAAGGAAAAGATAAAAACATCACATCATCTCTTAAAGATGAGCAGAGGAGTCGGCAAAGGTTAGCGAGGATCAGCTCTGACTGTAACCTTGAATCCTGATGCAACAGGAACAGCTCTGTTTCGGCACTGCGGACTTCACTTTAAAGAGGCTTAGTCCTAATGCATAGAAGCATTACAAGCTCCTTTTACAGGTTCAAACACTTATTTCTAGCCACTTATAAGTAGCCTTTATTATTTAAAAAAAATAACAAATACCTTAAAAACTGAAAAGCAAATAAGAAAAAAGAAATTAAAATCACCCTACTAAGCACAAATATTTTGAGAGTTTTATAACAGTTTATGTGTATGCATATACACATATGATTAAGCATATTTACTATAATATATATTTAAATTAGTTTTATATTTAATATTACACATATATAATTTCTATATTTAAAATCTAGAAAGTCTTCATAAAGGCTGCTCTATAAGTAACATTAGATATGTCACATATATGTGTATCAAGCATATATTAACATATTAATATTTCAATATAATAGATATATTCTTTTAATAGCTTAATATTAAAGCTATTAAAGTATCTCATTTTTAAGTATACAAATGGAAAGATATACAAATATACATATGTTTATGCTTTTTCTTTGCTTTTAAATATATGCAAATATTTCCATGTTAGGAAACTGCCTTTGGCATTATAATATTTTATCACCATGTTATTTTCTTTTATGGATATGCCATGATTTAATCAATTAATCCCCCATTTGGCTTCATTTTCTCCCCCATGTTTTGTTATTTAAAATGAAGTAATTTAGCTTTTGGATTTTCATACTGTTTTATTATTTAAAACACAGTGCTATAGTCTCTGATTATATCATTACTATAAAACACTCTTTTTTGGATTTGTATTGCAATTTCTTCATCAAAATAAATTCATAATGCTAAGGATTTTGATATGTATAGTAATTATGATGCCTTCAATTGTCATTAACAACAATAAAAACCCAAGCAACAGATTAATCTGAAAAATAAAGTTTTTTTTTTTTTTTTATGGAGCTCAAAACAAGAGTTTAGATAGCTTGAAATCACAGAACTGGCTAGTTCCAATGGCTCAACAATGCCACCAAGTACTGTTTCCTTTTGTCTCCTGCTCTGCCGGCTTACTGTGATAAGAGCTTCATTCTCTCAGACACTGAATGGTTGCCAGCAACTCTGGGAACACATTTTTCTGCCCTCAGGTTCAGAGAAAGAGTATTTCTACCCAACCTTCAAACAAAATCCTAAACTCCAGTCTAGGTCATTTTGGGTCCTGTGCCCATCTTTGAGCCAATGGCTTTGTTAAGGGGGGTTAGTAATATAGATGAATAGTATAACCCATTAAACACCATCAAAAAATTAAAAGTTGCCAACATTACAGGTAAAAAGAGTATGCCAGTATTTTTTCCTTCCTTCCTTTACTCTTTTCTTTCTTGCATCTGGACATTTTTTTTTAAAGATTTATTTTATTTATACATACAAGCTGGGTCACAGGCCAGAGGCGTGGGGCAGCGACAGGGTTCACCAGAGACAGAGTGGGGAGCAGAACAGGCAGATCAGAAATACACTGCTGAGGGGAGCAGCGGGCAAGGCAGGAGAGGTCTGCCGCACCATGTGGGATTCTCCCTGGCCGGGCATCGAACTCGCGTCGCCGCTGCTGCTGACAGCTCCACAGCGCAGCGCTTAACCACTGCGCCACCAAGGAGGTCCTGCATCTGGACATTTTTAATGGTAAAAGCTTGGAATCTAAAATCAGATAGTCTATATTTGCATTTTGTTTCCTTGACTTGGTGAAGTTGTTTCATTTTAAACAAGTTAGAAACATTCTCTAAAAATAGATGCTCCCTGTTGAATTCGTATGAAGAATAAATGAAATTAAAAAAAAAAACTGATAAATGCTAGCTTTTGTTTATAATTATATTACCTTTATTATTAAACTGTAATGATTTATTTTTCAATCCCCATGCTCATTTTTCTATTGGGGATAACTTTTTTAATAATAAAAAGGGGGTTATTTTATTGTTTGAAATGTGTATTTCCTCATTTATGACTTATGCTTTCAGTTACCCATGGTTTCTTCACTATTTAAATGGCAACACATACAGACACTGGTCATGGATATCTGAAAAACGAAAAAACTGGTGAATTTAGAAAGAGAAGAAAATTAATCATTCATGAGATGGTGAGAAAATTTTGGCTTATTGTCCTCCACCTCCAGCGTACTTTGCACATAAGGCATATGTGTTATTACAGCTCTTAGAATCTATACAACACTAGACCTTCTCCTGCATTCAAACAAAAATGCCAGTAATGATAGTTAATGACATGACTAATGTCAAAATGAGTCATTCCAAAAACACAGTTCAAATCATACATGATGAATATTATTTGTTTCACTCTTTACAAATTCCACAAATAATTAAACCTCAACCTTTATTATAATATCTTTATGATAACTTTTAAAAATAAAGGGAAATTTCTTTAGAAAATAAACACAGTGAAAGAAGTCTCTCATTCACAAGTCATGTATACTCCTGCCCTAATATAGGAATAACTTAATATATAAAAATCTTATATGAAGCCATTCCTCTAACTGGGAATAGAAATGACATTTTTAGTTTGTTCAGTGTGCAGTGTGATTCCTCTCTGAGTGGTGTTATTTCTGGCACTGTGATGAGGTACTGTTGGAATTGGTCAAAAAGAATCCAGGGCTCTCTTTTTTCTTCTCTTGGGGATATTTTCTTCCTCTGACATTAGTTAGAACAGGGAGCATTCTTTCTTCGGCCTCAAAATGCAATTCTCTGATTCCTAAATAGATGAGTTCTAAAGAAACAAAACTTATTACAGTTGTGTCCCCAAAAACTCCCTCCCTGCTCTATATCTGCAACATGTAACAGTTACATTACAAATAGGAATTGTTCAACCTTTACCCTTCTTTCTCTTCTGTTACATATAAAAATTGTGATTGTGAAAAACTCTGTCATGCAAATAAATGGTCCTTATTAGCTTAGTTTAAAAATGTCTTTTTAAAAAGTGGGAAGGAACGCCCTGTCCTGCAATATTTGGCAATGTTCATTTTAACTGAATCACTTGTTAGGGCAAAATGACTGTAACCTGTAATAAATGTTAAGATTGTCAGATGCATACTTGTACTGAATTAATATTTTATAGCTTTGCAGTCCTGTGTGGGCTGACTGTTCTACTGGAATGCTCTAGCACCATGGAAACGCTGGGAGATATTTTCTCTTAATTATAAGAATGTTTGACAGATAACAGTACAGTACCATGGAATTAAACTCCATTGCTGATGAATTCTGATCAGTTTATAACCTGTTTCATTCTATTCTTTGAGGGTTTTTCTGTTTTATTTTTAAACATTGCAATATCTATCCTTGTCCATAATCACATCTTAAAGGCCTTAGTGTAAGTATTATATTGTCTATATAATTATCATCAGATGAAAGAAGATATTCAGCTTTTTTAATTAAAAATTTTCTCTTGTTTAAAAAAATCCAAGTTGTGAACTATTTTTAAAATCTTTTTAAAGAAGTATTTCTTCAAAGAAGAAAATTCTGCTACATCTTTCTATTGATAAACTATAATTTTAGTTACAATTATATTAGCCTGAAATTGTAATGCTAAAACATATTGGAATCTAGATAGAAAAAAGTCTATACATGCAAAAATAAAATATAAATAATGTGCATTATATATATATGCCTAAGGGAAATATGCTACACTTCCACCCTTCCAGTCCAATGAGGTACAATAGAAAAGAGTTACTATTGTCTAAGCTTCAGACTTCTAAACCATTTGATTCAAGTTTTACCTTAAAACTCCCATGGTCCTTAAGAATCAAATTTATAATGAAAATCAGGCATACAAATCACTAGACCGAGATTTGAAGAGAAACAGATAACTGTTAGTCATATTTTTTCTTGCTTATTTCTCTTCTCTTGAAAACATTCAAGAAGGTCCAAGTGACTATGTATAGCCAGCAAATTAAAATGTCTTCTTTTCTTCTATTATAGCACTCTAATAAACCCTGGGAGTCTCTGGCTTTCCTAGTCTAGAAGAATGAAGTTGATCACAACAACATTTTGTCTCTTCCATGATGCCACTCTCCCAGGTCCTTTCTCAGCACCTGTCCTCACTCAGGAGTGTTCTGCTACATCACCATGTCTAACTACAAGCAGAATCCTAGGAACTGTATTTTTTTTTTTAATTTGACCTATCTTCTTCTTGTGAACTTTCTCCTGAAAAAAGATGTTACCTTTTTCTCTTCAAAGAGCTGAGAAATGAGGAACAGCTAAGAAGGCAATACTCAAAATATTCAGTTGAAGGCTAGTAGAGAAAAGCTGTGAACACATTAAAATGTTTCTCCTACTGAGGAAAGGGATTATTTCCAGTTTGGAACACTTAGGGGAAGTTCTACAGCAGAGAGACTACTTAAACATAGTGTGTTCATTACTAGAGTAAATCACAACCTAAGGTGGAAAGAGAGACTAGAGACTAAACAAAACACGGCAGGCAGAAAATGGCTCCAGGTGTCTATGTCTAAATTCCTACTACATATGACCAAGTTACCTTAATATGGCAAAAGTGACTTTGCAAATGTGATTAGATTACAGACATATGATGGAGAGATTACCCTGGATTATCCAAGTAGGTCTTACATGCAATCACAAGTGTTCTCATACAAAGGAGGCAGGAATATGAGACTAGGACAGAAAAGGAGCACAGACTGGTACAGCCTCTAGAAGCTGAAAAACATAAGGAAATAGATTCTCTCTCTAGACTCTCTAGAAGGAACACAGCTCTTGCAACACCTTGATTTTAGACTAGTGAGAACCATTTCAGACTTCTGACCTTTAGAATTATAAAATAATAAATTTGTGTCATTTCAGGACACTGAGTGTCTGGTTATTTGTTATAATAGCAATAGGCAACAAATGTGCAAAAAATGCAAGTGACAAAATATGTGCTATTCGTAAAAAGATATTAAACACAGTAAATGATATATAGGGATGTTCAGTGGTGAAAAAGATGGGAAGAAAAATGACAAACAAGAATAAAGATATCACTTTGCTTTCTGCTCAGAGTGCTTTTGTACTCACTGTTTTATAAATATGATTCCCATAACAATCTTTCAACCCAGGCATTATGATTCTCCAATTTAAAGATGAAGTAGCTATGGATCATGGAAGTTAATTACTTTGTCCACGTCACAATTCTGCATCACATTCCTCATTCATACTGGGCCACCTAATTTCAGAGAGGCTTTCAATGTCAGGCTGAAGATTGTAAAATTTGTTCTCCAGAAATTAAAAGAAAGATTTTTAAATAAGTGGCATAATCAATTAATACAACAGCACAATATATCCTAAAGAGAGAAGGAAAAAACTAGAGATAGGATGTGTTAATGTGATAGTCCAGGATACAAAAAACAAAGACCTGAACTGAGATCAGCAGTAGGAATAGAGAGTCATGTTATTTTATACAAGGTGCGGTGGGTATAGAGGTAGGAAAAAATGAAAGTAGGAAAATCACCTTTCTGTTTTTTTACCAAAGGAAAAGTGATGATTTTCCAATATATATTTTGCACAACATATTATCATACATTTAAATAGAGTTTATAGACATAAATAAAAGCTTCCAAAATAAAAATTGTTTTTAACTCCCATATGATTATTTATGATTATCTAAGTTACCATTTGAGAAATAAAAAACATTTGCTTAAAAAACAAGTGAATCCCACCACTATATATATACAATATATATCAGTTCTTCTCATCTCATTGAGGTCAACTATGTGGCCACCAGTACAAACTGAGAATAGAAAAGTGCTGTTCTATACTTCTCACAGTAATGGCAATACACTTTGTAAACTGTCGCTTTTCTGACAGATCTTTCCTGACCCCATACATCTCTCACTCTATTACCTGTTTTCAAGTCCCTTTGTATGCTGTTGGCACACTACAAAAATGTCTTTGGGTGGTCATCCTTGTTGTATATCTGAAAGATTCACTGCTGCATTATGACATGTTATTTATTTCTGATATTCATCCATCAATTCTTATCATCCTCATTTTTTAATCTTTCATTGCCTTTTGTGGCCTTGATTCTTAGAAGCTTTCACCATTTCCCCCCGTTTACCACAGAGTTCAGAATTCTGACATGAGTGGAACAAAGGTCCCCCAAAGATGGTCATGTCCAGAAATCATGAATCCATTATCTTACTTGGTAAAATGAACTGGACCAATTTTATTAAAGATCTTGAGATGGGGAGATTTTCCAGGTTATCTAGATTATCCAGGTGGTCCTAATAATCACAAGAGTCCTTATAAGGAAAAGACAGACACAGAAGAAATACAGAGATGAAGCAGAGATCAGAGAGAAGATGTTATACTGCTGGTTTTGAAGATGGAGCAAGGAATGTAACAAACTATGAAATGTAGGTAGGTTCTACAAGCTGGAAAAGACAAACAAATTCTTGCTACATCCTTCAGACCTGTGGATCCATCTGAGAATTCTGAGCTATAAACTGTAAAATCATAAATCTATGTTGTTTTAAACAACTACATTTGAAAACCAAAGATTGCAATCTATTCCACAATCACTTGAGAAATAAATAATTTAAAACCTATTCAGAAATTCATATCTGGAGCCCCTTGTCTTGAGGGACTAAAATTAAAATGTCTTCCTTTTCAGTTAAATAATGCTGTAATTGAAAAACATTATCAAAAAATAATATTATCAAAATATACTAGGTCACATACTTTTCCGACATTACTCAAATGAAATTTTATATTCCTTTAATTCTGATGGAAGCTTAGAGTAGAAAATTTAGAATGGAAGCTTCACATGGCCAGAAATTAGAAGTGGGGATAGAAACAATTAACAAGTCTTTAAACTGGTGATGGAGAATCTGTAAGAAAAGATGGAAAATGGAGGTGGTAATATGGAGAACCGTCATTACAAAAAAACATTAGATCTTACAGATTAACCCAATAATATCTTGAAAGTGATAGATGCCACAATAGTTAAATTCCACAAAGGAATAAGTCCCACCAAAGAACACTATATAATAATATCCCTTGCTCTGGCAAGATGCAGATCCTGCATCCATGTAGGCATCTCTTTTTCTTAATAAACCTGCCCCTTTTAAAATGCAGCTTTTGCCTGTTTGTGTCTAAGTAAATGTCTTTTTCCTTAATCACCTGGCAGTGTCTTAATAAACTCACATTATGCTGCTGAATGGGAAACTGTCAAAGCCTTTCTCAGAGGGAACCCAAAACCCCACTCAATGGAAACCATCAATTCCAACGTAAAAGGGCAAGATCTACTTGGAATCCTCTCTGATCAAATTGCTAAGAGAAGGAAAGGAAAAATGGAAGGAAACATTGGAAAGTAAGAGGAGGGATGACAGATGAGTAAGGGAAGAGAGCTGAGAGGAGGCATTAATGATTACATTCAGATTCTCAGAAATAACTTGATCTAAAAGTAAAATAAATTCTACTCATTTCTATTCTCAACCAATGGGAGAGATGAGATAGAGCAATGTCCTCACAGAGACCAATGTTACTATAGGACACATCTACATGCCTCCCAGCCCTGCCAACATCATGTCTAGCTTGGACACAAGCTCAAGCTGGAGGAGAAGGGGTAGGGGGAAGGCGGGCAATCTAATTTCAAAAGCTAAAAACAGTTTTTCAGTAAAGCATTTTTTCTGTAACTTTTATCCCCACATTCAGCCAGTTTCACTCCCTATCTCTCCCACATGATCCCATCCCCTACAATAAGGGCAAAAGAAAAAAGGAATTACCATTTTGAACACTTATTAATGTCTGGCATAATGCAAGATGTTTTTAATTTGCTATTACAGTTCAGGTTCATAAAAGAGCTAAAAATTCTAAGTCTTTAATGTGACTAAGTACTGTTCACCGTATATTACATAATTTATCTCATCTCATGCTCAGCCACTTTGAGGTAAGCTGTGTTGGTATATTCCTTTTGGAATAAGGAAACTGAACCTTACTGAGGTTAAGTAATTCACAGCTGACAAGATTGAGATTCAAATATAAGTCTGTCTGTCTCATGCCAGAGCCTGAGTGCTTAACCATTGCTCTAAGAAGTAGTTACTATTTTCCTTTCTTTACAGAAGAAAAAGTTAAATCAAAAGAACATCAAGTAACTCACATATGATCTCCAAATCAAAATTACCTAATTCTGATTTCAGAATATTAGTTATACATGTGATTACAAGCAAATTTGAAAGTCAGATAGAAAATAGTCTTTTGGAAACATCGTAAATTATAATTCTGTAAAAATCACCCCTCAAAACTACACTTAACAAGCGTCCCCTTATCCATACCCTAGATCCATAACTGACCTTCGAGTAAATCCCAACATTCAAAGCTATAAAGTAGGACCTACTAATTCACCTGAGGCAGAATAAAGGTTTGAAACAATGGTGTCAAAATCTGAATTTGGAATATTTAAGTCTCCACAAGCACAGTTGAACTTTTTACTTTCAAACACACTCTTAAGAGAGATTTCATATTGCATAATTCCAAGAGTTTGCTTCTCTTAGACCCAATGCAATGATGAGATGTGCAGAGGGACAAACCTCAAACAAACCTTCTCTAATCAGTGTCAACATGGTGAATCTATGTTTCTTGGGGTGTCCCTCAGGTTACCATGGCAACATACATGTTGTGACTCACAAAACAAAACTTGACACACTGCTCCTTCCTAAATCATTTCTGCTTCAGAAAACCAAATCTAATAAACAAAGCTGAGAATTTGTTTGTACTTCTTTCCTTTGGTTCAGACATATGTTCATGTGCAAAATACAAGGCCTATTATGTTTCTGATTAAAGCTTCTAATTTGGGCAAGTGCTAAATTTGGATACCACAGAACTCATCCATTTTGTTCCTATCACTTTTTAAAAATGTGTGTTAATTTATCCAGAGCTTGCGTCACAGTAAAAATAGCTTCATATGTACCTGTAACACCTCACAGCTCAAGGAATATGGAAACAAAAAGTTCATGAGAGTCACATTCGTTATGGTGAGAATACAAAAGAAGTTACTAATTAGAAAAAAAACAAAACTGCAACGGATAGAGCAGCTGCAGTAATTTGCTGTGCCTTTCTGGCATTATGGAAAACTGCATGCATTATCACAGTCACTTTTCAGAGCAAGAGAGACTTCATTAGCTTCTTTTTCCCCATAAATTCATCCATGTTAGGCTAGAGAAAAGCAGTTTGCAAGTCTAAGTTGGAAATGCTGAATTTTTTAAAATATGTTTAAAAAGTGATTTTTAATGTATTTCAGAAACAACTTTTTCAATTAATTTTCAGTTAGGGTCACAAAGCATTTAGTTACAACATTCCCTTATTCTTCATGAGAATTCAGGAAACTACTTTATTTTTCTTGCCGAAACATAATACTAGTGTAGATTTAGTTGGCAATAGACAGAATAAAAAATGGAGAACTGTATTGGAAAAGAAAAGTAAAACTGCCACCCAAAATGAACTCATGTGTTTATAACACAACCCTGAGAGAAGAAAAGAAACCTACTCAAAATTCAGCAGGACTCAGAAGCATGTTCCCTTTGAGATGGGGATGGGGTGGTGTGGGGAGCTGAGGGCTCCAAATTCAGCAGTGCCTCTGAGTTCTGCCATGCTTTGGAATGACGGATCGCATGACCTGAGCCAAAAACAGAAAACTCTTGCGTTCAGAGGACAAAGTTGGACAAGCTCCATACAAATCTGAACATACAGAGCTTCCCTCTTCAAACACAACAAATTGAGAGGCTTCTAAACTTGAGAGTTATTCTGGCTTCAAAAGGCATTACAATATCTAGAGAGAAAACATCCCACCATACAGAAAACTGTGTTCCCTGTGTGCCTATTTTCCCATGTTAAATGAGATTTGTGTTAAATTACAGGGTGTGTATTATTTAAGATGAAAAGCATGCTCAGAATTGAGTTCAGTTATCTCCCCTCCTCCCTTTTCTGGGAGGCCATGTGAGAAACAGGCCTGGTCCTTCTGTCCTGTAAATTGATCTGGAGAAAGGGAAGCACATCTTTCAACAATTGCTTTCAATAAAGGGTTAACTGAGCATCTGTTTGCAGCCCCACCCAAAGATGAGACTGGAGGCTATCTCTGGATTATGTTGTGTGAAGCTGATTTCCAAGGATGGTCCAAAAAAGTATATCCAAAATAGAGAATCAAACCAGGGCAGCTGGGGGGAAAATATTGGGAATAGAGATGAAAGGGGAAGAGCAGACAAGAAGCCAGGAACAAACGCTGATTTAAACAAATTTGGCAGACAGTTATTAATGTCCACTAAAAGATTTTTATCTGCTCTTGGTACATTCACATGAGTGTATCCATATCTTATGAACGAGCTGGAACATGAAAATTAGTAACATTATTTTAAAAAACAACCAGGGGGTGGGGAGCGGGGAAGGGAGGGAGGAGAAGGGAAAAAAGCATTTGGCTGAAATAAGCAACTTATGATATAATCATTTGAACGTATGCTGTTAACACCCATTTTCAGCATTGTCTTTGCAAAGATCAAATAATCATAAAAATTAAGAAAACAACAGCTGCATCAATATGGGAGACAGGAGCAGTGCCAAGATAAAAACCCTTTTTGTTGTAAGCCACTGAAATTTTAGGGGGTTGTTTATTCTAGCAGCATATTGATATGCTATTTTTCTAATTACAAGCAATGCAATAAAACAATTTACATAAAGGTGTAGAAATGGATTGGCAGTTTATGCATCAAATTAATTATAGTGGTTAGTTTTGGAAAAGGAGACAGAATGATTCTAAGGATGATGGATAAAAGGAATTATTCTATTAAAAAGAGATGATGCAAATATAGTAACATAATTACTAATTCGGGTTGTGAGTACACACATATTTTTACATTATTCTTTGCAGTGTTCTGTATTTTTAATATCTCAAAATTAAAATAAAAAACACAATTACATGCATTCACTAAAATTAATTGGGTTATGTACAAAAGCATGAAGAAAATTAAAACAACCCATAGTCCTACCATGAGACAAAATTTTATCAGCACTGTCAATACATACACACATATATACATACTATTTTTACAAAATAATTTTATTAAAATGGGGTCTAGTTGTACAGTTAATGTCCTTTCTTTCATATAACAATTAAAATTTTCCCACTATATTAAATTACGTTTCATAACATGATTATTTTCTTGAGAGAAATTCCAATAAAGCAGACGAAAGAGGACCTCCCTGGTGGCACAAGTGGTTAAGTCTCAGCATTATGAAGCTATCCACAGCCACTGCAGCATGAGTTCGAGCCCCGGCCAGGAAGCTAACACACATGGCACAGCAGACCTCCCCTACCTCGCCCGCTGCTCCCCTCAGCAGTGTATACCAGTAGCTCTGCCTATTCTGCACCCTACTCTGTCTCTGGTGAATCCTCTCACCCCGCTACACCTCTGGCCTACACCCCAGTTCTTGCATGCATAAATAAATAAATCTTTTTTTAAAAATGTAGACCAAAGAGTTTCTATTTTTCTCCATCACCTCCCTCCTATTTCCCTCCATCATTCTACTATTATTTGTTAACTTCATTGAGAAATATCTCATCATCTTTATACTGCATTTCTCTGATTACCAAGTTGTGCACTTTTTTCATGTGTATACATCATCTTAATTCCATACTCCTATAATGGCCACCTGCTCTATTTGCCTAGCCTGTGTCTCCTTTCTAAGGAAGAACTGCCTTTCTCTTTTCACAAAATACCTATTTCATAAAATACCTTTACCCAACCACAACTGTAAGGATCAGCATGTATCTAATATGCTCCCAGTGAGGACCTACTCCCAGACTGCAGAGATAACTCCAAGAGGTAGTTCTTTGCCCCACCCACACCAATAAAAGGATCTCACTGAGATTTAATTTTCAGATATTGGAAGGTGACAGGGGGCAGGTAACAACTGTTTTCTTCCTCATAGTTCATGATTCGTACACACTCTAGATCAGTCACCCTAACTCACTAAACTTTAGGTCAATTCTGAATCCACCTTCACTGCTGCAACCAGACATTTGCTCTTTCTCACACTAGTTATGGTCTCACCCATCAAAGCCAGAAGGTAATTTTATCATGGGTGTCATTTAGACATTAATTATTTTCCATAGATTACAACTATGCTATGATAGCACTTACAGTGTGGTGCTGCTAACTGCCTTATTACTCTCAGAGTACCTTGCCTATGAAACTCCTTGACTAATTTTATTCTCAGATGTAGAGAAAAAAAGAAAATGTACTGCCCAGACATACCAGCCCAGGTGTGGTGGTGGTGGCAGTTTATGTGTTGTACACATATGCATGCTTAAAAGTCTTTATATAAAAATAAAACTCAAATATCTAAATACTATGATACTTGTTCCTAGTGTCTCATAAGCTTTACTTTCACAAGTATGGTTCTAGGGAACCCCAATCTTTCAATCAATCAACAAGTCCAACTGCTGGGGACTAAACATGGGGGGGGTATATGAAGAAAAAGTGGTAACTGCTATCCTAGAGGAACCCACACTTAGAAAAGAATCTCTGGGACCAAGAAATAAACCAAAGTCTAAAATCTTAGTAACCAAGTTAAAAATATACAAATAGCAGCTACATATTCAAACGATACAACTGTCAGGATAGTTTTAACACATTATTTCAACTCTAAAAATCTAAGAATAGGGAAGCCAACAGTGGACAAGGGTTCTTTTTTATCCACACTATCACAAAAACTTGCTGTTTCAGGGGTTTTTTTGAAGTGTCATTTCTCACAGGTGTGGAATAGAATCTCATTGTGATATTTTGATTTACATTTTCTGATCATTAGTGATTATCAGCAGTTTTTTTTTGTGTGCCTATTGGTCCACTGTTAGTAGGAATGTAGATTAGTTCAATCTCTATGGAGAACATTATGGAGGTTTCTCCAAATATTAAAAAATCTACCACGTGATCCAGCAATCCCTTTTCTAGGTATCCACCCCAGGAATACAAAAACACTAATTTGAAGGGTTATATGAACTCCTATGTTCATTGCAGTGCTATTTACAATTGTCAAGTTATAGAAACAACCCTAGGGCCCAACAGGAATAAGAAGATGTGGCATATATACACAAGAAGTACTACTCAGCTATAAAAAAGGATGAAATCTTGCAGCAACATGGATGGAACTAAAAGAACTTAGCTAAGCAAAATAAATGAGAAGGATAAAGATTTATTTCTGGATTCCCATTAGTATTCTATTTATCTGTGTATCTATTTTAAATTCATTTTTGGATAGGTTTATATTTTCTTGTTGTTGAAAGTGTAAGTTTTTTTATAAATCTTTGACATCAGCCACTGTCAAATGTATGATATACAAGTATTTTCTCCCATTTAGTAGGGTGTCTTTTCATTGTAATGATAGTTTCTTTTGCTCTGCAGAAGTTTTTTAATTTGATATAGTCCCATATGTTTATTTGTAATTGTGTTTCCCTTGCCATGTGGTCAAGTAGAACTGCATATTCAAAAAATAATTAATACTTAAGGCACAGAAATTAATGGAGATTAAGTGTATATATTTAGTCAGATACTGGTTCTAGTCCCAACTTTAAAAGGGGAATCCTTGGCAAGATTATTTAATTTTTCCAAGTCTTACTATTTTATCCAGTAAAACAAACTTCCTTTCTAAGTTTCTTGGAAGAATAAATAAATAAATAAATAAAAATTTTGATATATGATCAATAGATAGTAGTTGAAAATGGCAGAAACTTTATTATTAAGTCTATTATAGGTAGAGAACTGGAGAATTATAAATTTTTCTTCTTAGACCTAGACAAGAAACTTAAGTAGTAGATTGAACCATTATTATTACAGATTCTAGTACCTAAATAAAAGTCTAATGTAACCAAGCAAGGATTTACTCCAAATAATTCTATCATGAAATTAAATAAGGTAATATTTCATAGATGTTCTATAATATATTTATATAAATCCTATCACTCAACAACTCTTCAATTTCTCTATGCCCAATCGGAAGTACTGCAACAAAATATATCTTCTTATACTTGTATGTATTAGCATTATTTCTTCCCTAGATTACAAAAAGAAAGAAACAGACTGCTTTGCAGCTACTCTATCATTGTAGCACTTAGTAAATGACCGCTGAAACCAAAATTATGCTTGATCTAAAATCTCTTTCACAGGAAAACAATTAGAGTATCCAATTACCAAGAAATAATCAATGCTCTATAAAGTAAACTCTTGGATATTTTACAGATTTTCATTTTCTGCCTTTCAATTTAAGGAAACATAAAAATAAAAGGAAATAATAAGTCTCTATGAAATAGTGCACATTAAAGATACTGAGAAAATGCTCTACAGTGTGAAGAAATATTGAATCAGAGTCAAAACCCCTTGGATTCAATTCCACCTTCACTACTTATCAGCTTCATCTACGTATGCTTTCCAAGCTTTAGTTTCTCACCAGTAAAATAATAATATCACAGAGTAATATGGAAATGTAAAATGTAGGTCCTCAAAAAATAGAAACATAAAATATATGTGAAATGACTAAGCAGAACTGTTTCTTTCAATCACTCACATATCATGTCTACTGTCTTCTGGATGAATCTGATATCTATTAGTTCAAAGTGGAGGACTGTGGATGGATACATAGAAACTAAGGTCACAAGCTGGGGTACATAGAATGGGCTGTTTGTTGCAGACCCAGTGCAATAAAATCCAAAATTGAAGGCTTGAGTGAAGCTGCTAGAAAATAGGGAACAGTCTTAAACATCAAGTGCACAAGAACAGGTAGAAAGCAAAAAGTAGTTCTAATAGGTGACGCAAAGCTAAAGTCAAACAAGACAAAGTAAAGATTCCAAAGGCAAACACAGAATAGATTTCACATGTTGATGACTTATTGGAGAGGGGTTATAATTCAAGGGACAGGAGTTGGGTAGAAGGTACTTTTCAAATTGGGCCTACTTAGAAAAGGAGAAGCTATGGAAGTACAGGAAAATACACTCAATAAAGAGGTAGTATGTGAAATTTTAGAAGTCTAAGAGTCAGTAAAGTACCATACCCAAGGTGAAACATTGATTAGCAAAGCATTTAGAGGGAGGGACTGCATGAGTAAAAAGGTCTAGATATGATTTCATATGCTCAGAGAAACTGGTTTTATTTAGTCTAGAGAAAAGAAGGTTTAGTGGTGCCATGATAACTAACTTCAAATATCTAATTGGCTGTTGAAATAAAAGAAACAACATTCTTAGTAATGCTAGAAAAGCCATCCCCAGAGCTCTCACTTTTATCTCCATTCTCTTCTGAAATCCAAACAAATAAATCTAACTGTAACATGAAGTTAATCTAGGCTGTCCACTTACAATTTAAAGTTATTTAAAATTAATCCTTTCTATTTCCTTCTAAAATTCCTTCTCTGCCTATAATCTATATTCATTTTTATTGGCGTCGCTATCTTAGTCAACAAGAGAGAAACCTGGGGATCATGCAAAGTGATTATTCTCTCTGGTACTTTAATGTCAATTTAATTATTAAATTTTCTTTTTTTTTTTTAATGGCGGTAACATTGGTTTACAACTCTGTATGTGACTGAAAGGTATAGGATCAACCTCTTCAGATATATGTTACAACACCACACCCACCATCATAGTACTTTGGGCCTACTGCACACCTCATTTTACCTTTACTCTCCACCTCTGTTAATCTCAATTCTACAGTCATCTTCTAGGGTTTGTTATTGATTTGCTTATGCCTGATTCTTTGTTTGATTTCTCTATATTTTACATATAAATAAAACCATCAGGCATTTGTCTTTCTCCTTCTGACTTATTTCTCTTACCATTATCCCCCCCAGTACCATCCATGTAGCGGCAAATGGAGAAAGTTCATCTTGTCTATATAGCTGAGTACTTAGTATGGCATTGTGAGTATATGCCACATCTTCCTAACCTACTCATCTTTCTTGGGCACTTCGGTTGTGTTCGTATCTTGGCTATTGTAAATAGTGTTGCAATGATGTGCTTATATAGTTACTAAATTCTCTTCATTTTACTCTCCTAATACATACAAGGAGTTTTCTAAAACAGTAACAATGAACTATGGTCATTGCTACTGTTTTAGAACTTACTTAAAACTCTTAAGCAGATCTCTGTGGCCTAATTTTCCCAATGCACCCAATACCAAGCTTAATCCTACAGACAGACTGACGTGGATGGATAAGAGTGTCCCAGATTCATAAGTCTGGGAAACAGAATTTAATCTAAACCTCTTAATGATCACAATCAACATTAGCATACAAAAGTCTGAGGAGTCTTTTAACAAAGACAACTGTTTGAATTTGTCCAGTGTTTCTTAGCTTTTTCTCACCACATACCTTTGAATTTTCTATAGTTAGTGTACCACAGAATATATTTCATTGAATGTTGGATTATAAAATGAAATGACTTGTAAAACCATTCAAAAGAGGTTTTCAGCTTTATCTGCTATCATATTTATTGATCAATCAATGCAAGAAATATTTCTTGAACATCTATGGATATAAATGCTGAACAAATAAACATGGTTCTTATCCTCAGTATTTTCTTATATTTCCAAAATTATAACATCTTTAACTTCTCCAAGTCTTTGCACATGCTGTGCTTGTTAACTGGGAAACCCTCCCCCATCTTCAACTGACAAATTCCTCTTCATTTTTCAGTAGTTTACACTCTAAATCACAATCTCCTTAACCACAGAGGTATCTTATTCATTTTATATTCCTATACTTAGTACTGTACCTGACACATGGCTTTACTCAGTAAATGCATATTAAATTAATAAATAGACAAATGACTTAAAACATTACAATGACTATATTTTAATATTTGGGGAACTTAGTTTAAAAGTAAAACATGTATTTTATAATAGTGATTTCAAGTTAAAAATTATTAATTTACTACTCTAAGGAGATGCTTTTAAGTGTCTCTTAAAATTTTATCTTCTGACTTCTTACCATAGTTGTTTGACATAAATTACAGGTATACCTGTCATGTTCTTAATTGTACATGATGTAGTAATTTGCAAGTTTTAAAAATTTATGTTACATGGAAATTTAAGTAAAATAGCAATTAAAAATTCATGTTAAATTTTAAATGATGTGATCGTAAGAAAACACAAATACACACTAAAATTGTTTTTCCTTATCATTCACAAATTCTATGTAGCACTGATGTTCACCTTTTGGTATTCTATATGCTTAAGGAGGCTAAATTGAGCCAACATGGTTCATTAATGGGTTGAAAAGTCAGAGAGCTAAGTTCTTTATACTAACAAGAGCGAATACGTTATTTTTCACAGGTCATAAATGGTTAGAATGTTTCCTAAATCTATATAGCCAAGAGCCAACAAGTGGGTCATTCTGGTGAATATGGTCAAAAGAATAGAGATTTCTAGAGAAAAATACATATACCAAGAGAATATAAAGAAAGGGAGATGGTATAAATGGGTGAAATAAACATGAAGATAAGAAAAGAGATGAGAGATTGGCAAAAGACTGCAACTGTAGAGCTTAGGTGGTTAATATGTGGAGAATATTATACTATTCCATCTACTTTCATGTATAAATTGTCCATAATAATGTTTTAAAGGACAGAAGGAGGGAGGGAGGGACAGAGGAAAGAACAGAGAAAGGAAGGGAAGAAAGTAAAAAGAAAGAGGCAAAAAAAAATAAATAAATAAAGGAATAGCGTATTGGAAAAAAGAGAACAGATATTAGAGGAAAAAAACATTTAACTGATGAGACTACATCATAGAAAAATTTTGGTTAGCCAATGATTCAGTATATTTGATCATTTGGGTCCCTTTGGTACCTAATAATAATGTACCTAATAATACCTAATAATATTGACTAATAATATTATGTACCTAATAATAATGATTAGTGTTTATGAAACACTGATTTGTATACTGGGGACTTTAGATGTATTAGCACATTTAGTTCTTACATGAACAGATTAGTACTAATGCTACCCACATTGATTGCTGAGAAACTGCAACTATGAGTGAAGAACTAGCTTGCCCAAACCCTCATCATTGATGAGACAAAGTCAAATTTCAAGTCAGGAATATCATACACAATGTTGTATTTTGCAATTACAGCTCATCTGCACATCTGGTTCAGCCTTATATTTTATTTAGGTTGATTCACCAAGGCTGTAGTTGTGAAGTGTTGAGGAATAATCAGAGTATCTGGAGACAGACTGTGAACTGAAATATACTTCATAAGAAATGTTACTTTTAATTTCGAATTAAAAATCACGTATATGTTGTGCCCAAGAGAATATTTTCAAGTGATATTCCATTTAAAGCTTACTGAGGCCTACTTCGTATATTCTATTTTAGAAACAAGACTTTTTAATGCATGGCAACTACAAATGTCAGTTCAATATTGAAGGATGTCAGCAATGTATCATTATTTCTATATAACCGGTCTTCAATTATACTTTGGACACCATTTTTTTTTTTCAGATGATTTAGACACACCATTTCTATCTCCAAGGCTGCATCACATTTCAGGGCATTTCTGTACCGTGGCAGCTTTTGAAGGGACTATTGAAAAGGTGTGTCTGATCCTT
>PVIJ01015096.1:0-37820 GCA_004024925.1 Scalopus aquaticus
GATTTATTCCTAGATATTTGAATCTTTTGGTTTCGATTTTGAAGGGGATGGATTTCTTAATTTCTTCTTCTTCAGATTGGGTGTTTGCATATAGGAAGGCTACTGATTTTTGTGCATTGATTTTGTATCCTGCTACTGTACTGAACTGGTCTATTATTTTGAGTAGTTTTTCTATGGAGTTTTTAGGGTTTTATATATACATTATTATATCATCTGCAAATAGAGACAGTTTAATTTCTTCTTTTCCTATTTGAATCCCTTGAATGTCTTTCTCTTGTCTAATTGCTCTGGCTAGGACTTCCAGTATTATATTGAAAAGTAATGGTGAGAGTGGACATCCTTGCCTTGTTCCTGATCTTAGGGGAAAGGCCTTCAGCTTCTCACCGTTGAGGGAGGAAACAGAAGACTTTATTTTTCTTCTCTCCCGCCTCTGTTTTCTTGTTACTTCCTCTGGATCCCGTCAAGTCAGGTCGGCACTGTTGGGGCTGCCGCAACCATCCTGTGATGATGGCAAGGGACGAAAAGAAGAGACACTTTCCCACTTCGGGTACCAGCGTGCTTCTGAAACACTGACCTCCATGTCTTGGTTTACAAAATAACTTAGTCTTTATTGTCTAGCCACTCTGATTTGCTTTCTATTGTTTGCTGCTAAAAGTGTCCACTCACAATGATTGCTTCTCCCCTGCCACTGTGTCACCAATTGCACGATTGGAATGGTGACACACAACTAAAACACTGTCATCACAGACTTGTAGCCCCAAGACCATAATGCCTTTTCATAAACTGACACCAAATCTTTTTCTAATAATCATGCACATCCGAGTATGGTGTCTCAGAGCTAAGGAATTACATGCAGGAAACTGTGTGGACTAAGTGTCTCCACGTGTAGGCTGAATCTCAACAAGGTGCAATACTGGACCCAAACTGATGTTTCTCAGATTCAAGTTAAAGTATGGGAGACATTCTAATCAGATGTGCTGATGACATGCAGCGGGGAAGACTGGAGAATGTGTGGGCTGTTCAGGACTTCCTGGTGGAAAGGAAGAGGACTTGTTCTGGGTACTTCAGAGAAAAGAAATGGTGCAAATAGGTCAAATTTGTAAAAATGCACATTTTTGGCTCTGTACAAGGAGACAAATTTTCCAGCCACCTGGAAAACGTGGGTAAAGAAACTTTAATAAGTGCTCGGTTTTGCATCACTTGAGAGGTTGAACCTCCACTGCTATCCTTGTGATTTATTTCTCAGTAAAGCATCACAACAAACTAAAACTTTCTTATTATATAATTAGTTTTAACCATATTAAACTTCTGGGATTTGATCATTTTTGTTTTGTAAAAATGGCAATTTCGTGATTCTGGGCTTCCCCGGTGGCGCAGCAGTTAAACGCTGTGCTGTGGAGCTGTTGGCAGCAGTGACACGAGTTCGACGCCCAGCCGGAGAGATTCCCACATGGCGCAGCAGACCTCCCCTGCCTTGCCCGCTGCTCCCCTCAGCAGTGTATTTCCATCGAACTGACTGTTCTGCTCCCCACTCTGTCTCTGGTGAACCCTCTCGCCGCCCCACACCTCTGGCCTGTACTCCAGCTTGTATGCATAAATAAATAAATCTTAAAAAAAAAAAACACTTTAAAAAAATGCCTATTTCATGATTCTACCTGATGGAAATAGAATACTACCCCAGGGTTGAGCATGAAGTCAGGCAGCATTTAAACCATCAACACTCATCTGCAGATTGCATGAACGAGGAAGTTGTATTCAGTTCCTGGAACCTTCTAAGACTTCATAAAAGGAGTTATGACCTAAAAATAAGTCCCTGTTCACACCAGCACAGAGGACTTTTGTTTGTTTGCTTTATCTGTTTAGCTTTGATTTTGTGAGGCTTCAGGAAGGGTATCTGCTTTAGAAGTAGGAAAGTTGCTCCAGAAGTTTCAAGAGTTTCCCAAGAAGATGCTGCTTGCTTTGAATTTGTGTCACTTCATGGGAGTTTAGTTTCATAAATTTAAATGGGAAAGTAACAGCATTTCCTCTCATTGGCTTGATATTTACTCTATCAGATAGTTAAGAGATTTTCTGGATTTTTACAAAAAGATTTATTTTTTTTTAGATTTATTTATTTATACATACAAGCTGGAGTGCAGGCCAGAGGCGTGGGGCGGCGAGGGGGTTCACCAGAGGCAGAGTGGGGAGCAGAACAGGCAGATCAGAAATACACTGCTGAGGGGAGCAGCGGGCGAGGCAGGAGAGGTCTGCCACACCATGTGGGAATCTCCCTGGCCTAGCGTCAAACTTGCATCGCGCGCTGCCGACAGCTCCACAGCTCAGCGCTCAACCGCTGCGCCACCGGGGAGGCCCAAGATTTGTTTATTTATGCACACAAGCTGGGCTGTCGGCCAGAGGTGTGGTATGGTAAGAGGATTCACCAGAACAGAGTGGGGAGGAGAACAGGTAGATTGTCTGAAACACACTGCTGAGGGGAGCAGCGGGCGAGGCAGGAAAGGTCTGCTGTGCCATGTGGGAGGCTCCTTGGCCGGGTATCGAACTCATGCTGCAGTGGCTCTGGATAGCTTCATAGTGCTGCGCTTAACCCACCAGGGAGGCCCGATTTTCTGGATTTTAGCTTTTTGGAATATTCTGTATGATCTGGAATGTTTATAACTTTATATGTAATTTTTACTTATATATAATATTTACTTCTTGACCTCTGGCTTTCTAGATTTTAAAGACCAAACTTTTAGAAGTTAGTCCTTAAACTGCCACCCTCTTATTTTCAGTTGTCTTTAATGGACATTGCAGGTAGTAGTTACTCACTCTGTTCTCTTGGCTTTTACCCATCCAGTGGCTATTCTACTCCCTCTGCAGATCTCAGGCCTTCCAAGAAGCCTTCCATGATTTCTCCTAGGCTAGTTTAGGTACACCTACAATGAGCTCTTGGACCAAAATACACTTTCTTCATCGTAGTGCCTTCCTATAATCTGTTATTTATTTTTAATTTTATAAATGCTCCTGTAATGCCTTTGAAATGCTTTGTCACATTAACTTACTTGATTTTCACAACACACCATTGAGGTAGAACTATCACTACCTTCAGCTTATGATGAGACAAATGAGGCACAGTGAGGTTAAGTAGCCTCCTCAAGGTCATAGCTAATAAATAAATGACAGAGCAGGATTTGAACCAGACGTCTTGGCTCCTGTGTGCATTCTCTTTACCACCATGTTATGCTGCTTCTAACTTCATGATGATTTCTTGTTTTCAGGTGACATCATAGCCCTTTGCCCCCAGCAATCATTCCCCCTCTGACTGTTGTATGCTTACACTAGGTCAGAAACTCCTCTGGAGGACAGTGACAACGTCTGCTTTGTCTCCTGCTGAATGCTAGTACCTTCAAAGATAGCACCTAATTCATAATTGTCACTTAACAAATATTTGTTGGACAATGTATGTCACTATTAATGCTTAATGAAAACAATATATCTAAGAGAAGTGAAATAATGACAACATCTCCTATTTACAGTCCAAATTCTATCCAGTTCTACTGGAGGAAAAAAGAACTTATGCGGAAGCTGGTAGTTTGAAAATTTCAAATGTCTAAAAAAGATTAAACCTAAAGGGGATTTCAAGAGTGGCACTGGGCAGTTCAATTTGAAGTAAAGCTGCTGCTTTTCAAAACTTTGCCACTTCCAGCCATAGGAAAAGGCAGACAGTTATGAAAGCTTGCAGGCTAGGAGGAAATCTAATTCCTTGGAATGCCCTGAAGAAGGAGGTAGAGCTGTATTCTCTGTCTACTTTTACTGTGAGTCTTGATAACCCTGAAAAAAATATAAAAAACACACAAAAGAGGGCACAAGTCAGATTAGAGGGCCAAGTTGGAGCTGTGTTATCACAGGTCCTCAAGAAATCAGCAGGGCCAGAAATAAGGCAGGCTGCAGGCAATTACAGATCGTCATTTCAGTTAAAAATGTGACCCACAGCACTGTTGCTGTCTTGCTTTAGGCTGCTGAAGCGCCATGCTGCCATTTGTGACACAAAGCATGGGAAAAGACAGTCAAAACTGTGTGCTATTCCTGCATTTTATTACAAAAATAAAAATCTGTACTTTTTATATGATTAGGCAAACGTAGACTGATCTCCATGGCAGAAGGCAAGGAGAGGTATTAAGTCTACTTGAAGAATAACTTTCAAGTGTCTACTTCATAATTGCTTGGGTTGACAGGTAATGTTATCAGTAAAAAGGGTTACTCTCTGTTCAACTGGCCCTTTGCAAAATTTTCAAAGCAAAGAATTGCAGACAATAGACAACACATAAGTGTTGTATCTGATAAATTTTAAAAAATGAGTGAGGATTATGGCCAAGTAAATAATATTGGTATAACTTATATGTGGGACGTAGAGAAACCAAACAAAGGGTTGGGCAGAAACAAATATCAGAACCAACCCTTGAAAGCTGACCATAGAACTGAGGCATCCAGAGAAGGAGGAAAGAGGTTAGAGAAGGGTGAGGAGAGAGGTAGAACCAATGTCCTACGGTTGCGGATGTAAGTGCTTCAGCAGGGCTTTACTATACCTGAGGGGGGAATCCAATGCTTTCAAAACACTAACAAGGATGTAAACCAATGGTACTTTAATTAAAAAAATATTTCAAGTGAGTGTTTAGTGTGCTTAAAAAAATCACAATGAAAAGATAAAAGAGGATTCAATTCTGAATGAGGGCACAAGGATTAAGTGAATGTCAAGAAGAACATCCTGGTATGGATCCATTTCTTGTATAACAATTGAACCCTTACTTCACAGCATGGCAGAGTATAATTTAACTTAAGAGGGGTAAATGTGCTAAATAGAAATGATTTGATAAAGAGGGAAGGATTTTTTAATGTCAAGGACAAAGCAATTTGCAATTTGATTTTTAATCTGCAGACAGTAGGTAGTTTCAAGTCATCGAACAGTCCAAAGAATAGACCTCTAATTGAAACAGAATGTGGAAACATTAATGAAATTGATTAGAAGTGACAAAGCAGCTGGATTTGTCAGCATTTTAGCAGATGGAACAGTTCTGATCGATGGAATGACAAGGCCCTGAAACAAAACTGAAAATTGAATGTACAGCCAGATAGTGCTGGCACCAGAAATGTACAATTGCATAAAACTTGAGGAACAGGCTAGGGAAGGCTAGGATGTGGAGAAATGTTCCAGATTGGTGTGGCAGAATACAGTTGTTTTTTACTTGGCTCGAACCTACCACTTCTGATGACTGCTGGAAGTTTGGCTGTTGGTGTAGTAAAATATTTATTGCTATTCCTCGGGTTTAGTTGGTGATAGCATAGGTAAGGTTGTTTAGATTTTGAAGGATTGTCTTTCACTCTTTTGTTTTTGATTTTGAAAGATTACTTTTCTCAAACATCATTGATCTGCCAATTGTTTACATAACTGTATAATTTTGGGAGTACAGTTTCACAGGTAGCCTGTGTCCATGGTCCATCACCCTCCACCAAAGCTCCAGTGCAATGCCCTACCCCCCACCCCCCCCACACCTCCCTTTCCTCTTCGCCCCCTCTGAGAACCAGTACATTTTACACAGAGTATAAGAATTATTTTTGTTGTGCTTTGCAAGTTTGTTTTCTTTGATTATTTATATTAAACAAATGAGTGAAACCATCCAGTAATTGTGGACTATAAATAACCAAAGATCACATATTGGCAAAGCACAGTAGAAACAATTAGATGCTATGGAAAATATATGGTTCCCAGACTGAAGAAGTGGGGCAGGGGAAGGAAGAGGACCCTTTGATGGTGGAGGGTGAGTGGAGCCTATGCCCCCAAAATTAAATAGATATGGAAACGATTATAGAATTAAAATTAAAATAATAAATAAATAAATATAACTGACCAAAAAAAGATGAAATAGTGCCTTTTGGGACAAAATGGCTGAATTGTCAGGTGTTACGCTGAGTAAAGTAAGACTTTGCTCTTATAACAACTGCTCCGTGGTTTGTCAGCTATATAAATGCAGTGTTTTCCAAACTTAAAGCTCTAGACACCCTATGAGGTACTAATAGATATTCTATGAAGTGATTTCTGGGTAAGATGATTCATTCCTAGAGTCCCAACACACATTAACATGACAAAGGTAGAGTCCTATAGTAAAGAGAATTTCCTGGCATTCTATGACCGCCGGAAGGAATTTTTAACATCTGTAATATTTCAATAGGACTATTGTTCTTTGGAGCAAAGCTTGGAAAATGTTACCCTGATCACCCAAACACATTCATATACCTGAGCGCTTCTAAGAACCCACTTAGTGCACTCTGAGTAAATGACTCAGCTCCTGAAAAGAGTCCAGCTCATCATGAAGTGTTTGCTTAATGATTGACATTTCAAATATATTTGTTGCATTTGGAGAGATGTTGCTTTATCTTCCTGCTTATGTCTGTGTGGCGTATAGATTCAGTTTCCTTTGGTGATCAGAGATAGGGCTGCACTTCTGTTATGCTCAGATTATTTGACTGCACCAGTGCAGTCTTGGTTGAAGGTAGAAATCTGAGTAAGGAAGACAATTCTAATTGCCAATGACATCAAGTTCTGTGGTACACAGGAGCATCTCTTAGGTTTTACTTAAAAAAGCAAGACATCTGATTAGATCAACCTTTTCTTCTTTCATTTCCTTTTTTTCCTTAAATTAAGGTACTTGTCTAAAGGGTGCTATGAATATTTTCCTAAATCCACAGAATAAGCCTTATTTCAAATTTCAATGTACCTTAACTTAAAAAGTAACAAAGTATGTGCTACATGAGATGACATTTTTAACCTAAAAATATCAATAACTACATTATAACGCAGTATACAAGTATATGCTACATTGAGTTCACCACTAATACTCCATTTCAACTTAGATGATGTTCTAATGTGGCATTGCTTCGATAAAAAAATCAATTAATGTAACACACCATATTATTAGACTAAAGGATAAAAACCACATGGATGACGAATGGTCAGGAACTGAGAAAGACCAGTTATTTTCACCAGTCCCCTATGCCCTCAAGGGGGCAAAACCCCATACAAATGGAATGTAACATTTCTCACCAAAATTGAACAAAATGAATCAGCCACACAAGGAATAATTTGAAGTTATTTATATCTCCTCCTATTTAAATGACCAATTTGCACAGGCCAACCTGAGAGTTATGTATCTGTATTTGGTTTAGTCTGTGTCTTCTCTACTCTTTTCTCAGGCGCTTTAACTATGACTGTTTACAGCCTTGTGAGGCTGGCCCCACAGAAGATTGCACCACGTGCGTCCCAAGAGATTTTTGCATTCTGTCTGCTTCAGCCTGATTGCAGCCTCTCTTCTTCTATTTCTTAGCAAACTCACTCTCTGCCCTAGTTTCAGACATTGCATCTACAAGTGAACATTTTTATTTTTGAAATGATTATTTCTGCTGTCCTGATTTTCCCTAAGGCTTTAATCTCAACAATTAAAATGGAGATCGAGATAGAAGCAATCACAAGTACACTTTCAAGAAAGAGTATCTCCTGAATGGGATTCAATTAATGAAATATTTTCTTTGGTTTTAATTTTCTTACAAGAAGGAGAGAGTTCTTCCTCTCATTCCTGTAATGAGTGTGGAGTCTATATTTTTCAGACATCACTGGATATAGTATTCAGAATTTAGCAGATTCTTCACTGGTAGTTTACTTTCTTGAGGATGTTCAATTGGTAAAAGTAGGAAGAACACTCATCTTGGGCTGAGATGAACTACATCCTGGAAAGCCATTGAGAAGGGATTTCAGAGTACTGAAATTTTGGATATGCTGCTAGATGCTTATTTTTGTGCTCCCTAAACTCCTTCTTTTGGGCATGAGAGGGACAATTGCAATTTGGTCCGTTTCTTTGTCCATTTCATGTTCTTTCTTTCTAGAAAAGAGCAAGAAGGAAAGGGGGTGGGGGTGGAGAAAGACGGGCATTTTATTATTAAAACACCTACTGGTGTGCATTTCCAACAGTTAACCTTATAAAGCTATGATTTACTTGTAAATCAAAGTTTAAAACATAGCATGGCTTCAAGATCTGCAAATGACCATTGGCTAAAATGGCAAGAAAAGAGGGCTTAAGTTGGAATATAATTCAGGGTATGCTGGCAGGCAAGTCCTCTCCAGACTTCCCTTGGGCCTGGGGTAAGAACTGGCCTAGACATTGGCTGCAGAGATTCTGACTCAGAACTGATTCTTGGGGGATGGTCAGTTGTTTTCATTCCCCTTGAGAAGCTACATAGACTGAATGACTTCCATAAGTAACAAAATAGTATAAAGATCACAGTAGAATATATATTTTCACAGATACAGTTTTCCAAAACCCCAGAACTCAGTAACTTCAGAGTTGTAGGGCATGTCAGGACAGATTTGCTGTGTGGTGTCCTGAGAGAGCCTGAGCAGGGACATTTTCTCCTGGAAAGTGACAAGCTGTCACTAGAAACTGAACTGTTCTCCTTTATTGGTTTCTAAGAGTTTGGCCTTTTAGAGAGTTCCTACATCTAAGTGAACTCTTGGTGACATATTTTATTCTCCCACCAACTTTCACAGGATGAAATATTATTTTAACTAGGTCAGCTGGCCCTTCCATGAACAAACTCCCGCCTGCTGGATACTTTTATCCTAGGGAATGACTGGAATCCAGGAGCTTGATTCCACACTGCTATGCAAAGATGGAGAATTCCCAAGTGAGCCATAGACACATCCAAATGTGGGGCTAAGGGGACATCATGGTTGTGTGCCAAGTAAGAGCGTGATGAAAGGTAAAGTGCCACAGCATTTTGAGAATACTTTTGGGAGAACTGTTTCACCTCACTTTTCTATCAGTCCTCCTCACTTTTTTTTTTTTAAGATTTATTTATTTATGCATACAAGCTGGGGTACAGGCCAGAGGCGTGGGGCGGCGAGAGGGTTCACCAGAGATAGAGCGGGGGTGCAGACAGGCAGATGGATGGAAATACACTGCTGAGGGGAGCAGCGGGCGAGGCAGGAGAGGTCTGCGATGCCATGTGGGAATCTCCTTGGCCTGGCATCGAACTCGCGTTGCTGCTTCACAGCGCAGCGCTTAACCACTGCGCCACCAGGAGTCCCCTCCTCACTTTTTTTAACTATGAAACCACATTTATTTTTAGATTTGAATGATTCTTCCATCAGGATATCTGATGAAGACGCAATGCCTATTTGAAAACCCCTTCCTTCTTGCCTGATGGTTAAATCAAGCCCTGCTAATGAGGGGTACACTCAGATACCTCTCCCTATTCTCTTCTCTTTCGTCTTTCATTCTTCATTATTCCCGTTTTGTATGCAAGTCTCTTTAGTTTTTTGTTAAAATTTAATTCTTTAAAGAATTAGAATTCTTTTTAGGATTATAATAATGGGAGTAGAGGCAGCGCTAGTTGGTAAACTTTTATCTAGAGGAGTTGACAAGAGAGGACAGTTGGAGGGAGGGAGAAGGAAGTGGAAGAATCATGGGCATCAAGTTTCAGCCTAGAAGTAATGCAGGGTAATAGACAAGGTAGGGCAGTCTGGGAGGTGAGTCATAGCAGGGAGAAGAGGAGTTTAGTTTTACACATGTAGCTTTGGGATTTTGGGGGATGCACTGAAATGAAGATGCAAACAGTCTGTAGTCAGAGGCTTGACTTCATGAAGCATATTTGGGAGGCTTATTAGTTTCCTAGAACTGCTGTAAAATATTATCCCAAACTTAGTGGCCTGAAACAATACAAATTTCTTGTCTTAAAGCTCTCTTACAGGTCAGAAAATTGAAGTGGGACTAAAGCTGCATATCTTCTAGAGTCTAGAATCTAGAATGTCTCTTAGCTTTACCAGTTTCTAGATGCTACCCATGTTCCTTTGTTTTGGGCTCTTCCCTTCATTTTAAGAGCAAGAAACGTAGCATCCTCAAATATTTCTGATTGCTACTCTCCGTCCTCTTCTTTCACTTTAGGGATCCTTTCAATTACTTTGGGCCCTCCCAGAACATCCACACATCTGAAAAATTCCTTTGGCCATTCAAGGTAATCTGTTCTCAAAGTCCAGTGATTAGGAAATGGGCATCTTGGGGGAGCAGTGATTTATTTTTGCCTACTTTGGAGGCATTGGCCTAGAGAAAATAATTGGATTTACCCTTTTATATGCCTGAGGAATATGGGTAGAGAGAGAAGCCCAGAGGACTGAAGAGTAAGACTTTGTCTTCTTAGTTTTCTGTAAGTTTTTCCCTACCCTCACTTCTCCTTTTCTTCTCAGAGGTAATTCTCTGGACCTACTGTGTTTTCCTTTCACTCTTAACTTCTCTCAGGTGTTTTCTCAACCAAGGTTTTAACTGTGGTGGCATTTCTCATGGGAAATAAGAGTGATTTTATTTCCTTGTTTATTCTTACTTGTAGCCTTGCAAAGCACTGCCATTTGTAGAAAAGCAAAAGGAGCCCCCTTTTCATTCCTCTGATGTTAGTAGTCTTCAGACATATCTATTTAGATTGAATTTTATAAAGTGGATTGCACTTGGACTACTGCTAAGCAAGCCACATCGAGTCCGTCCTTTCCCTCCATTTAAATAACGAGGAAATAATTGTGTTTTCAATGCTAGAACTAAACTGCTGTGCTATTGACAAAATCTTAATTGATTTGAAATATGAGAAAGCTCATGTTTTTCTCTGATATAATTGACTTAAACCCTTGGGTTCTCTACCTGGACTTAACTATTGAGAGTGCTTACTGAATGCTGACTTCCCGTTGGGCGCTGTGCTGAGAGCTAACACACACTTGATCTGAGAGGCAGCGTGCTGTAGGCTGAGAAGCCACTTAACCCGTGGCAGAGGGTATGTGGGCTTCAGAGTCTACATCCAGTCGTTTAACCATTGATTTTTTATTCTGCAGTAAACACTCAATACCTCTGATGTTCTATGCACTGTGAGAGACCCTGGGGATAGAATACTGAATAAACCATAGTCCCTGGCAATTAAGAAACTCACAGTCAATGGTTGGGGATGGGAGGGAGAAGTCCCACAAGAAAACAGGCCACTCTGTTAGACCATGAAAAGTGCTGTGCAGGGGTGTAGGCTGCCTAGAGTACTCTGGGTACACCTAGGAGGTACTCAATCCAGACATAGGTTTCCAGGGAAGGCTTCCCTAGAAACTAATATCCATGTTGGATCCTGAAAGGCCAGTAAGAATTACCCAGGTAGATGCAAAGATGGGGAAAGGACATTATATCTTTCTTGGGAGAATTGCTAATAGAGGCAGAAGATGAGGCAAGAGAGGGCATCACTGAAATTCTTACTTAATTCCTTCTGTCTGGGTATTTTTGGGAAGTAAGTTGTCCAAGTCTGAGATCCTTCATCTCTACAATGATGCTAATAATTGCTCAAGGAATTGTCAAAGAAGTGGGATTTAAAGTATTATCTGGGGATAATGTTTCTTTGTTATCTTTTGCTTTTCTTTAGTTATATAGTTATGTAAGATCAGTGATCCTCTTTACACCACAAAAGAACTAAAAAACAAAATAACGACAACAACAACAAAAATCCTCAACCTGAATACGCTCTAGATATCTTAGCCAGAATCAGGATTATCTGTTCTGACAGTATCAGGGTAATTTAGATCACTAAGTGATTAAGAATGATTTTAATTTGTCAATCACAGATGAAGTAGTACTCTTATTTCCAACTCACATATATATTTGCTAAAGCATTATCCTTTATTTTTAAAGACACTTATAAATCAAATGAAACCCTACTTAAAATAGATCAATCATGAACCTGGAAAATAGTATTTTTTTCTTATAATCTATGTTCATGCAAGTTTTCTTCTAGGGAAACTCTAAGCGTATTAAGCTGGAGGTTCTCCTTCTGGTGTTGGTAACAGTTGGGGACAGTGGGCATGACTAAGAGGGAGTGAAAAGTATTATTTTAACTGAGGACAGTTTAATCACACTGACTGCTGAACGCATCCTGCAATTTAGAACAATTTATCCTTTCAAGGCAAGCCTGCATTATCATCATTTGTCACTGCTTTTGTTATAAATATATAAGCTCATAGGGATGCTGGACAATATTTTTTTCAGGGCAGGGTTTATAACATTTATTTATTATTCAGGAGTTAAACAGGTATCGCAAATTCATAGAAAATTGAGAGGAGACATGGCAAAGTGAGTCATTGAATGTCAGTTAATGTCAGAGAGATCTTCCTTTAAATTCAGGTCCCACTGGCATTGAAAAATTATCAAAATCTCTATGCCTCAGTTTTCTATGAATTGGAAATATGAATAGTACTTTCCACTCAGGGTGCTTAAAAGATATCAAGTAATCCATTAAAAAATATTATACTTGGGCCTCCCTGGTGGCACAAGGGGTTAAATCTCAGCCTATGAGGAAGGTATTGACAGCCACTGCAGCATGAGTTCGATCCTGGCCAGGGAGATTCCCACATGGCGCAGCAGACCTCTCCTGCCTCACCCGCTGCTCCCCTCAGCAGCGTATTTCAATAGATCTGCCTGTTCTGCTCCCCACTCTGTCCCTGGTGAATCCTCTCATTGCTCCCCGCCCTGCCCCACAAACCTCTGGCCTACACCCCAGCTCTTGTATGCATAAGTAAATAAATCTTAAAAAAATGTTTAAAAAATAATTATACTTGACACAGTGCTCTATGAGAACTATTAGTAGGCATTATTATCAAAGCTTTTTTTTTTGTATAAGTTTACTGTATTTTTCAATTGCTGAACCAAAGGTAGCATCAAGAGGTGGAATCAATAACCCTGAGAATCCTTTCTAGGGAGAGAATCAAAGGGAAATAGGTGGACATGGGCCTGAGTGGCAAGGACAGGAAAGCCAGGACTGCCAGCATGAGGCGTTGCAGGCAGGTGAGGCATCAGGCATGCAGGCCCCACACAGATTGTTTGGATAATTATAAAAGTAATGGGATGTCAGCAAATCGGATCAAGGAGGGTCCAAGTTGGAGTGGGATGATTGTGAAAGTTGGCCCCCAAAGATTTTTCTAAGCTGTTGCCTTTTGAATATGATTTTATCCTAATAAGCTAATTAAATCTAAAAGTGTGAAAGTGAGTCTGAACATGGACTTATCTTTGACTCTTGTCTTATTATTATTTTTTTTAAATAAGCACAGTACTTTCTATTTGTCTCTCTGGAGATATTTTTTTTCTAGCTAGAACACTTCAGAATAGATTGCTCAGGCTACCTCCATTAACACTGCAACTCTTCCGCTGCAGGTGTGGGTCTGATCTCTACACGTCTGAATTAATGGAAACTCACTCCCAGTCACACAGGCAACTTGCTAAGTGGCCTTCATCTCTCCCTCTGCTCTGCGGAGAGCACTGCTCCATGCTTGTGAGTAGGCATGGTTAATTAAGTAGCGGTCCTTACTTTTAATAACATTCTATTTTTAATTCTGAGATGTTCTTAATTCTAATGACAATTCCACGCTTAAAAGGACGTGGACAGCAAGCTAGAAATACATTTTGGTGAATTTATTAGATATTATTTAGGCTGATAACAATCTGTTTTGTAAATCAGAAGAAACTGAACAATTACCCCGAGGGTCCCCCGAGTAAGTGTCACATTGGGCCTGAGCAGCTTGCTGCTTCTCCCCCACACACCGCCCCCTTCAGTGTTCCATATTACCTTTCTGCCTTTAAGACTTTGCTTGGCTTTAAAAGAGGAAAGATAAACATGAATATGTGTGACAATATGGTACATGACCCATATCTAACGCACCCTGGCTTTCCTTGAAGAGAGGCGTTATGACAGGCCATTGCAGGAAATACTTTAGGGCTTCATAAGCCTAATTAGAATTTCATTAACTTAATCATAAATTACCCCTGGCTCAGATCTGCTTGTTACCTTTTTCTTCTCAGTTTGGGTTTTGACCCGTGGGTTTTCTATTTAATGTAGCAGCTGCTTAGATCTATGTGAAGGATAGGCTTGAAATGCATGCAGTCAAGGGGCTATCTTTCTCAGTCTGTTTGAAGTGCACCTGGAAATTGTAGGCTTAGTAGGAAGAGAAAAGGCTCAAATGCCAGCCACACTACAGCTCCAAGTATTAAATGGGCGGCACTCCAAGGGAACAAGGCAGCTTACTGCCTCTGCACCAAGGGTTCTTTGGTCTTAAAAAAAAATCAGACTCATTTAAAAAGACTGCCTGTGGTTTCCTCTCCCTGATCGAAGTTTCAAGATGCACTTAGAATTAAAATCAAGCAAGGGTATACAATCAAAAGTTTGAAATGTCACTCATAAACTCATCAGTTTATGGAAATGGGAGAACACGGAGGAAGGTACATCTGGAATGTAGTCCAATAGCTCTGAGAGTTATGTGCTGCTCAAAGGCATGAATCCTGTATCACTTAAGACAATCTGCTGGCTGCTCTATGTCTGACAGTTCACAGCACATTGTAAATTCACCTGAATCTGATTTATGTGCATGCAAACACTGTAATGAGAAGAATTACTACGACTGTTAGTGGTGGATGCTGTCTGAATGGGTGCCAAGATGCTGGCTGAGTGTTGGAACAATACCAAGCTTTTCTCCCCCCATTACATATATTCTTTCAAATCATAAACTTCCTTTGGTTGAGGAGTAATTATAAACAGCTATGGAGATTTTTTTTTTAAATAGATGATTCAACATTTTAAATTGTTGAGCATTTTAATTGTCAGGATAGATGGCATCTCATCTTGTTTGGCTTGGTCTGGTTTTCTGTGCCTCCAAGAATACTAGAATTGACTCTGATACTAGTTACAAGAGTGTCTTACATCTCTCTCTCTAAGTCCTTTTTTTTTTTTTTTAAAATACAATGATTTTTCAAAATGTTGTTAATGTGACTAACTGGAATCTTTCCTAGATCTTAAAAGTTTCCTTTTAGTTCATATTCTTTCAGCTGGAATTCTAATTATACTTAATTCTATCACTGTGTCCATTTGGAAAATATTATGACCTAAGACCAGAGTTTGTAAACTATTTAATTTCTCTAGTTCCTGAAGGAAAAGTCCATCTACTTTTATGATTCTCTGATGAGGTTATAGGAATGGATTCTTTAATAATGAAGATTTTCATGAAAATCTTTAAACTTTTTGAGAAACGTATAGCTCATTTTACCTTTTGAAGACCTCAGGGAAATCTTGCTGAAATCTAAATGCATAACACAGGCCAGGATGCTGCGAGCCACCTGGCCTTCCTGGGAGTGGTTTCATTTTTAGGATCATATAAGTTGCTGAATATGAGGGTGCGAGTCTATCACTTCTAGTCTTAGGAGACCTGAGATCACGTTTTGTTGTGATTAGACCAACTAGCATTATAATTCAGTAGCAGGCATGTACTCTTCTTCTGCAATATCACCCTAATAAGTCCAGCTAAACCTGGAGGTCAGAAACAGCCTTCTTATAACTTAAACATGCATAGCAAAGCAAAGCACTAGGGGCCTCTGACAAAGGAAAGGAAGAGTAGTAGAGCTAGACTGGCATTCCAAATGCAATTTGTGCAGTAAGGCCAGAATTGATCTTCCAAACTTTCAAATCCCAAATTTATGCTGAACACCTACTACATACAAGGCACTATGTAAGGTTTTGTACTGTCAGGAAACATTGTGAAATACTGAAGTAGGTTTAAAAAAAGGAAAAGAGAATCTTGTGTCCTATCTAATAAGACCTCTGGGCTATCTCTGATTCTCAATTGTCTTTTAGATAGTTTATAACTCTCTAAATTATAGAGAACCGATAATAATGCAAATGATTCTTATCCATGGAAATGTAAATTAATTGTCTCTGGTGGGATGAATTGATTGTAGCCCTGTGAATAGACCGATTTGGCATCTAGTTGTAAATTTATTTCAGAATTCCTTATCTGACTATGTATGTATGGTACTTTAAATTCTCCTCTGAATAGGTAGTAACATCTGACAGGTCCCTTCATTAATTACTGAGTTAAATAAAACTTTGACATGTTTATTTTATATTCATAAGAGAATAGTGATTATATCTTCTTTTAAACACTCTCTAACAACCTGACAATAAAAAATATGACTTGTACTTTTAAATGGTTTGCTTTTTAATTGAGTAGCTAAGACATAACTAAGTTGACATGCAATTCTGAGCTCTCAGTGAATGACGTTGGTGTTACTATACATTTTTAGGGTGGATTGTAATAATCAATAACTATTTTCACTTATTATTCTTTCATTCCCTTCAATTAATTGATTATTGGCAAATGAGAAAAGGCATGCAAAAAGATAAAAGAGTAAAATTCTAGGCTACTGTAGCCTCAGGGGTTAAAATTTTTTAGATAAGACTTAATTTTTCCCATTATCAAAATAAGAATTTTATCACTATTTACACAATAAGTCAGGGGAAGTAATAAATTTGGAAATTGTGGGGAAGAAAGGATAATAAAAACAACCCATGGCTCTACTAAACAATGAACATTTTAATATGTTTTTCATTTAAGGTTTCTTTTTCTTTTTAAAATGTTTTTTATTGTGTATAATTGACATATATTAGCTTCAGGTGTATACCACAATGATTTGTATTTGTATATATTACAAAATGATTGCTGCAATAAGTTGAGTTAACATTCATTATCATAGAATTACACATTTTTTTCCTTGTGATAAGAACTTTTCAGACTTATTGTTATAAGAATTTTTAAATATGCAATACAGTATAATTAACTATAATTGCTATGCTGTTCATTACATCCCCAGGACTTATTTATTACTGGAAGTTTGTACCCTTTGACTCTCTCTGCCCATATTGTCCACCTCTCTACTTTCTGCTCCTGGCAACCACCAATCTGTTGTCTGTATCTACGAGTATTTTCTCTCTGGCTTATTTCACTTCACATAATACCTTTGTTTCATTTATGTTGTCACAAATGGGAAGACTTCATTCTTTTTTTATGACTGAATAACATTCCCTTGTATATTCTTAGCACATTTTTTAATCCATTCATCCATTGATGGACCCTTAGGCTGTTTGCATGTCTTGGCTAATGTGAATAATGCTGCAGTGACCGTGGAGGTGCATATATCTTTTGAGTCAGTGTTTTGTTTTCTTCAGATAAATACCCAAAAATGTAGTTCTGGATTATGATAGTTCTAGTTTTAATTTTTTGAATACTATCTATACTGTTTTAGATTTTATTATGCTTAGCTTTATTGTTTGCTCTTAACTTTGTTTGGTTTGTTTCTCTAGCCCTTTGTGTCTAGGTTAAATAATGGTCCCTCAAAGTATTCACATGCTAGTACACAGAACTCATGAATAAGTGAGATTACATAGTATTGGAGAATTAAAGCTACAGATGGAATTAAAGTTGCTCGTCAGCTGGTCTTAAAGTAGATTATCCAGGATTGTTTTGGTTGACCCAATATAATGATGAAGTCTTTAAAAATGGTAAAGGTGGCAAAAGGGGGAAAGCTAGAAGGATGGCACCTTGCTGGAGAGGAGGGCCACATTTCAGGCAATGATGGTGACTCTAGAACCTGAAGAAAGCAAGGAATTGGATTCTCCCCTAGATTATCCAAGAGGAGTGCAGTCCTGCCAACACTTTGACTTTAGCCTTTTGAGATGCATTTCACAGTTTTGACCTCTACTGTGAAATAATACATTTGTATTGTTTAAATCACTAAGCTTGTGGTTTTTTTTAACCATAGCAATAGAAAACTAATACAGTGTACACATAGATTAACAAAATCTGTAATATTGTATCATATGAACCTAATCTTTTTAAAAACTTTCTGTGAACCTAATGGGTAGTTTATAGCTACTTAATCATTCTTTTTATTATTGACTATTAGAATATTTCTATTAAAATGATTAGCTCCTATTAGTATCTTTGGATATAAAGCTTTTTGTATTTTTACATTCTTTCCCTAAGATAAAGTCACAAAAATTAAATTATTGTTCAAAAAGTCAAAGCATTTTTGGGCAAAAGGTTTGTGAGGAAGAGCTGAGTAAGATCAGAGAATTCACATTTCCAGTCAGCGGGGCGTGTCTTTTCAGTTTTTACCATACCCATTTAAAAGAACTGAGTAAAGAGTCCTCCCTGTCTCCTTTTCCAACTCAGTTGCCAGGGTGACATAACCCAAAAAGAATGAAGCAAATCCCAAAGATCTGTGTGACAGTCTTAAAGACCTAGGGACAGAAAACTGCAGACTGATGTCATTAACCCCCCAGCAAGTAAGTAACTGATAACGGGTGCAGAATTTAGGAGAGCTTGTTGAGAAAAACAATCTTCTTCAAATACATTTAGAGTGACTTTTTTTTTTAAAAAGATTTATTTATTTATGCATACAAGCTGGGGTACAGGCCAGAGGCATGGGACGGTGAGAGGGTTCACCAGAGATGGAGTGGGGAGCAGAATAGGCAGATCATGGAAATACATTGCTAAGGGGAGCAGTGGGCAAGGCAGGAGAGGTCTGCTGCACCATATGGGAATCTCCCTGGCTGGGTGTTGAACTGGCATCCCTGCTGCTGACAGTTCCACAGTGCAGCGCTTAACTACTACGCCACTGGGGAGGTTCTAGTGTGACTTTTTTTTTTTTTTTAAATGACATTAGGGCTCATAGAAGACACTGACCATTTTGAGATGGGACCTTAGGGGACCATCAGCACAGTTTTCAGAACACAATGAGATATTTTTGAGGATGGACAAAAGATGCTCTATTTGGTATCTTGAGTCAAGTTTTTCTCATTCTTAGAAAGGGAGAATTTAAAATAAATGTTAGAACCAACTATATCATTTCTATGTTTTTTATAGTCGAGTGCATGGCACTTACAATTCTTACTCAATGGAGAAGGCCAGTAATTCCCAATAAATCCTATTTTTTTAAATCTAGCCAAAGAGTTATATTAACGAATCTCTCTAGGTATTTTTATAGCTGGATATCTTGGCAAGTTGACATACAGTAGTCAGATTCCTGTATATGGAGTGTTCAGACCAGATAAAAATGTCTTGTTTCTCTTCCTTCCTCTCAGTCCATATTGAAGATTGCCTTGTCCGTGCGCTCCACAACGCTGTCACCTCTGGACTTTGTGCTGTCAGAGGCTAGTCCTCGAACAGGGATAAAATGATGCAACTAGTTGGGGATAAGAAAGAATTCAAAGTCTTTCAATTAGCTACTTCCAGGATTCCCTAGCTAACTGGCAGAAGGGAGATTTAAACCGTTAAGCCTATCTTAGTGAAATAAAGAAGCTTTGATTCTCAGATATGCAAGAAAAAGAGAAACAGGTGAAAAGAAATGGAACTCAAAGGTCCACGCATAATGTTAATTATTACATTTTAATTTTTCCATGTCTTAAAAGTTTCTCAACCACCACTTCATTTTCTTTTAAGTTATTTTACAGATATATTACAGATTTCACTTAACAAACCCTGAGAAGATAGATCAGGATATGCTGGGGTGTTTAGTAAAGGTGTTTATGGGTGCTTATGGGCTGGGAGCTAACCTCATGGGACACATCTCTCCAGAAATGAGGTTTAGCATTAAACAGCAGCAAGATAGCCCAGTGGAAAATGTGCCAGGTAGAGTTAGCTTTAACTCTGCTATGAACTGGCATAAAATTAGTAAAGGAGAACATTAAGCATTGACCTCAAAGACTGAAGACGGGTTATAATTTCCTTAATTATGTTTCTTCGAATGATGTAAGTTTTATATGGGACCACAAGGAAGATGGGGACTACTATAGATATTTATTTAAACTACTGGGAGTAATAAGGAAGAACACTCAATAATATGGTCTCAATTGCTCAGGAGCTAGCCAGTAGTTGCTGTTTTATTTTCCTAGGTTAGAGACATTTGCTTAGAATGAAATGGATTTAGAAATAATCACTTTCATCCTAAATGAGTCTACCCAGGAAGAAAAAGCTATTAAGCCATCAATGCACCCTCCTCCCTGTTCCTCACCTTGATATTAAAACAAAATGTTTGCAAACCATGGACCTCATTTTCAAGGGAGGCCTGAAAGTTAACAACCTTGCTTATGGTACCTCAATTTGCAAACTATTTCAAATATTTACCTAGAAATTTAAGTTCTTAAAATATCAATTGTTTGGCGGTAAAATATTGAGGACCAGGATGCTATGTAAAGAAGTAAAATATAAGGCCACTTTGGAGATGTGAATTTGCAAAAAGTGGTATCTGAATTGGTTAGTTGCTTCAACATTCAATTGTGTGAATAAATTAAGCATTTGAATTCCTCATTCTTGCTTGGCATATGTAAATATGTTATTTTGTACTTGTGAATTGTTTAGGTAATTAGAGAGTTGGAGTCTGAGCTCAAAAATCAAATCTTTCCAAGGCACATTTGGCTGAGTAAAGAGTAGGACTTTTTTTTTTTTTTCATATTTGTTTTTTTGGGTTATAAGAAAAAGTTCCTTTGGTCACCTTAAATTGTGTTGCTGTCAACCTCTCATAGTGAAATGGCAATTTTTGTGTGGAATGGCAAATTTTGTGAGTCAAGAGAAAGAAATAAAGGGTGATTAAAAAAGAGAGAGTGATTAATGTGGGAAGATGCCAAATGGTGGATAGGGGCCACACACTTAATGCTACTGGGCAATTTCGGGGGGAGGCTTATGTCAAGGGTTGATTGAGCTACTGATTTCGTCAATGAATATCTACTGAGCACCTGATAGGCCGTAGGTAGTCTACTAATGATACACAAGTCCACATGAAGAGGAGCCAAGTAAAGGGTTATGGAAATGTCTTTGGCCACAGGAGCACAGCTGTGCTGACCACCAGGGAAGCTCATTTCTCTGTTTCTATCTCATTGACTCCCCACTATCCAGATAAGTGTCCTCTGGATACTTCCCACCACACACAGGTTCATTGGGTCTTACAAAGGACAGGTTGGAGCTGGAGACCATACTTAGTAAAATATTTTTCTGAGCATTTATTGATTATCCAAGTCTGGGGTTTCTCAAGCAGAGTTAGACCATTCCAATAGTTAGACAGTTATTTAAGTTCTCCCAGGTTCCAGGCACCATAAAGATACAATGATGACAAAATATTTACAGACTGTCCTCATGTAGCTTTTGCCCTCAGGTAGTTTCAAGGCTAGTGGGAGACATTAATCAAATAGTAGAAGAAACAAATGAAAAAATATGGTTACAACAGACCATAAGTTCAAGGCTTTGCAAGAGCATGGAATGGGGGCCCCCTAACTGCTGACATTTGAAGGGTGAGCAGAGTTTCCTATGGGAGTGGGAGGGAGAGGCACATTCCAGAAAGAGGACACGATATGAGAATTCCTGGGGATGGGGAGGAAGAAGACTTTTATGAATGGACCATGCCATGGAGAGTGTTGTAAGAGTGATAAGGTCATAGCCAGGGTAGGCAAGGATGTGTGTGTGTGTGTGTGTGTGTGTGTGTGTGTGTGTGTGTGTGTGAGAGAGAGAGAGAGAGAGAGAGAGAGAGAGAGAGAGAGAGAGAGAGAGAGAGAGAGAGAGAGGGGGAGAGAGAGAGAGATGGAGGGAGAGAGAGAAATTCTTCCATGCTAGTTGGGCTGCTGTTGGTTTCTAGCAAGTAGAGAGAAGCTTTCAGATTCTAACCTAGAAAGGAGGGAGGGGAAACCATTAGATATTTTTATTTCAAAATTAGGCTAGCATTAAGCAGATTTACTGAGTGGTAGTTTGTTATAACATTAAAAGTTCAACTGGAGTAAGTCACTATCATGCAAAACCACTGTACCACATTTAGTTTATCCACATCTAGTCTTTATTGTATGGACATTAAAGAGTAAGTTGATAACACATTTCTTATAATCTAGTACAATACCTGCCTAGAGTATGCACTAAAATTTTTGCTGGTAAGTTAAGCTTAATTGTATTACAGTAATTACTGCCCTAGAAGCTATATTCTAATGAAGTTCTTATGTATATGACTAAAGTCCAAGGGTAAGAATAGGGGAAAGCAAGAGGGGATCACAATTAAATAATTTACATATACAACTGAAAAGCTGAATTGCCCAGGTCCTGAAGAAGGTAGTTTTTGAACAATCACTGGTATTTGAGGATAATTCAGAGGTATTTTCTTAAGATAAAAGATTTTGTGATTGTAAGAATTTTGTCTACAAGATCTACCTTCCAAAGCTTCTTCATAACCGAGAAATTTTCATGACAATTTAAAGAGGTGAACTCACATGTTCTCATGAGTATTTTGTATTATAAGCTATAGGATCAAGTTTACTATTCTAACGCAATAGACCCATTTCTAGTTTTAATTGGAGAGGAGGTTTTCATTTATCTTGTTGGGGTTTAAAACAGCAATTTTCAGACAAGGGTCCATATAAATCTGGAAGTACACATGACTTTCCAGGTCCTCATGGATACCATTAAGGGAATCAATTTCCAGATACTCAGCAGCTATAGGGATACCCTAAAAGTAACCTCCCAGAGAGAGCGGCGGTGGTGGCCAACTATTCTTCCCCCCACACAGCATTTTCACAATCCCTGTTCTTCATTTTACATAAGGAAATCATGCCTCCAGCCCATCTCTCATCTTAAGTATAATATCACAGGATGTTTGAGACTATATAGCTCCTGAGGGATGCTCCTATAAGAACGAAGCAGAGAAAATTTTGATAAGAATTACTGAGGCATTCTGCACCTGGTTTCCATATCATTCCCGCAACAACCTCCTGTCTTTCTCAGTCTACCTCACAATGAATTTGAGTTTATAGGTGAGGAAGTAGAAGATGTGATTCAACATTTATTAACAAAAACAAGGATATGAGACATTTTCTGTTAGAAAGTAAGTTTGATTTGGTTGATCGCTTTGACAGTGGATGAGCTTTGCCAATTAGTACTAGGAGAGACATTTTTCTGTAAATTTGATGAGTCAAATATTCAGCTCCAACGTTTTGACAAATATCTGTCTGAAGCATGTATCAATATAAAATATGTTGGTAAATACATCCTCTTCAATAATTTTAACTTACAGTAAAAGTTTTAGAAGTCAATTTGAAAATATGAGTGGATACATAGTTTTTCAAAACATGTTTTCTTTCTTTTTTAAAATTAAGCCATCAATACAGTTTTATATTTTAAATTGTATTATTTTTATTGACGAAACATTGGTTTACAACACTGCAAACCAACACTTATACGGGTATAAGTTCCTATCTCTTCAAATTATGTTTGGTTCCATGATCCATTACTGTATCCATTGGATGCCTTTCCCACTTTGCTTCCCACCCCTCAACCTTCACCCCACTGGTAGCCTCATTCTGCAGTTAGATTTCGAGGGTTTGTTTCAATTTAATTTTGTCTGTTACTTTGTTTTATTTCTTTGTAGTCCATATGAGTGGAATCATTTCGTATTTGTCTTTCTCCATCTGAATTATTTTGCTTAGCACAATCCCCTTCCAGTTATACCCGTGTTATTGTGAATGGTAAGATTTTATTTTTACTCATAGCTGAGTAATGTTCCATGGTGTATATATTTCACATCTTCTTAATTCACTTTTCTGTCCTTGGACTCTTAGGTTGTTTCCATAACTTGGCTATTATAAATAGTGCTGTAATGAATATAGGAGCACAACTATCCCTTTGAATTAGTGTTTTTTGCACCCTTCAGGTAGCTACAGAGGAGTAGGTTTCCAGGATCAATAAGGTAGATCTATTTTTAATATTTTGAGATATCTCCATACTGTTTTCATATGGACTGGACCAGTCATTTTTCTCCACATTCTGGCCAACATGTGTAGTTTCTGGTCTTTTTGATATTTGCCATTCTCATGGTGCTCTGGTAGTAACTCATCACGGATTCAAAATATTAGCTGATGGAAATAGAGGGACTGTGGCAGCCCAGTGAATGAAAAGTGTTCTCCCCAACCTCTTACTGGGAAAATGACTTATCAATAATTATATTAGATATTAAGTAAACAGATTTCCTGGAGAAATATTATATATATATGCACACAAATACTATATGTGTGTGTGTGTGTGTGTGTGTGTGTGTGTGTGTGTGTGTGTGTATATATATATTTCTTACAATTGTTTAGGGGAATAAAAGATGGATTTGTTGAGTTTTTTTTTTTTTTTTTTTGACACCCTGCTCTTCCAGAAAAGCATAGGTTATCCTGTCCAGCAAATTTGTCTTCTAGGAGCTAAGAAACAAATCTGTCACTTCAATTTCAAACACTCTGGAGACCTGTCCAAGAAAATAGCATTTTAACCTCAGATATATTCCTCAAAAGTATATTTTCTCACTATAAAGTAATGTTTATTGCAGATATTTTTTAAAATACCAAAAGCATAAGGAAAATAAAAGCAACACATCACCAATAAGTTGCATATCCTTCTATTAATTTTTCAATGTATAGAAAGTATTTTCTTCTTTCTTCACACTGGAGTCTTACTGTAGTAGTTTGTAACTGTTTTTAATTTTATCAATACATCCTATTCATTTCCCTATTTCATTAATGTCATTTTATAGCATAATTTCTAATGACTTATTAATAGTCCACCAAAAGGAGGTACAATAATTAACTATGCATTTCTCAGACTTGAACAAATATATCAACAAATATATGAATCGTTTTCAAAGGAAAAGCAAATTCTCATGCTCTCTCCAGAGTTTACTTACATTATTTTTATTATGTTGTTATTCCTCTATTTTGAAATATTGAATTAGAGTTAGTCCTTCATGATTCTAAGATGTCTACATCTATAAAGCCAAAACAAGTTTACATTTACATTTAGAAATAAAATAAATATAACTAAAATGCTAATAGTCAATTAAAGTGATAGTTGGTGTTTAATAGTAGGATGATAAATGTCTTATATTTTCTTTCTTAGTATGGTTCATTGGACTTTAAACCTGATAAACCACATCTGAATCATCTTGAATACTGTCTTCATTATTTTCCCTTCTAATAATAAACTTACTTCAGAGTAGTGATCTATTATTTTCATGGGTCAGTCAATTTAATGATGCACCTCAAAATACAATACCAAAAGAAGTTTCAACAAAAATTTCTTACTTATATTGCTGGAGACACTTGTGCATGTGACATTGACAACTACTTGCCAAGTAATAACTTAGTCCTCTTAAAATTTTTCTCTGAACTGTCATATCATCTTTGTTCCTAGAGTGCTCTGTGAAGTTATCCTTTCCTTGGCACTAATAATGTGATTATAAACACAAAGTTTGGTTGGGCATTGGAATCATAGCATAGGCTATTAGTTACAAGTTGGTCTACCAAATGGTACAGAATATATTTACATTGACATTTTTTTAGATTATCATCACAATAAAAACACTGGATTAAATAAAAACTTCTTTCATAACTCAAGCCCTTAAGTCGAAGGCTTTTGGAGCCCTAAATTGGCCAAGTCTGTATTTCTTGATACTTGATGTATTGGTTTTCTATTTCTACTGTAACAAATCACCACCAACTTATTTAGTTAGTTAATTAGTAACAAACTTAAAAACAACATTCTTTTTTTACCTTAAAGTTCTAGAGGTCAAAAATCTTGAAATTATGGTATCTGCATGGCCACATTCTTTTTGGAGGCTCTAGGGAGAAAGTCTATTTCTTACCTTTTTCAACTCTGGGGATCACAAGATTCTTTGACTCATAATTCTGCCCATCTTCAAAGACAACCAGCTCTAACCCCTCTGTTCATTATTGCATCATCTTCTGTGTTGTTGACCCATTTGTATCCTTTTTGTAAGGAATTTTGTGATGAAATTGGACCTATGTTGGGCCTCCCTGGTGGTGCAAGGGGTTAAGTCTTAGCCTATGAAGCTGTGGGCAGCCACTGCAGCACGAGTTAGATCCCCAGCCAGGGAGCTTCCCACATGGCACAGCAGTCTTCTCCTGTCTCGCCCACTGCTCCCTTCAGCAGTGTATTTCAGTAGATCCTCCTGTTCTGCTCCCCACTCTGTCTCTGGTGAATCATCTCAACCCCGCCACCCCCCGCACCTATGGCCTACACTCCAGCTCTTGTATGCATAAATAAATAAATCTTAAAAAAAATAAATCAACCCATTGTCAAATCTCAAGACCCTTGATTTTTTTTTTCTTTAGCATAGAAAAACTGGAGCATAGGCCAGAGATGCAGGCAGGTGAGAGGATTCACAGAGACACAGTGAGGAGCAGACCTCTCCTTTCTAGACCTTTGATTTAATCACATTTGCAAAATTCATTTTACCATATGAGGTAATTTATTGGGGAGTTCTGGGCATAAGGATGTGAACATCTTTGGAGAGGTTATAATTTAATATACCATATCTGATTTTAAGAACTTATTACAAGTAAAGACATTGTGTGGTATGTAAATTATAAAACTGTGACATGGTATGTTGTATTCATTAGTCATGCTTATGATTTTAGGAGAACTTTTTCATGCTGACATGTATAAACCACAGGTATGCACATTTTTTAAAGAGGATTTTTTAAAATAGACAGTGCTAAATTACCCCCTGGAAGTTTGCACCAAGTTATACCCTTGACAGTAGTGTAAAATATGCTCTCTTTTCCCTTGACCTCAATGGATATTATTATTTGTTAAAAAGTCTTTGCTATTACCTTATTTTAGAGTAATTTGATAGTAACTGACTGAACATTTTAAAATATATTCACTGATCATTTGTACAAAAGGAAATCATTTAAATGAAAATTTTAGTCAGTCTATGTTGCTTATATGGTTTGTTAGAAATCACCTAACCTGTAAGGGATGTCTTCCTGGAACTGCAGCTCTAGGAAGAAAATACGAATGTTTCTGAATTCAAGTTCACATCTCAGAATATTTAGGTGAGTGAGCTGAGTGTTTTAGATAGATGCAAGGATGACACTGTTCAGGAGGAGATCCATTCAGCTCAGTGTATTTCGTGTTTAGAGTCTTTATGCCCATGCCCTTCTGTTGTGGTAGTGATAGGGAATGCCGGCCTCAGTTTCCCTCAGTGAACAAAAGAAAACAGAGTTTGAGGAGAAGGAAAGTAGTTTGTAATTTATAGACAAACTGAGGAGGGCAGGGGACTCGTGCCTGAACGTCCACTGTCCTGCTCTTTGGCAGAGGGCAGGGGTATTTATACAAAGAAGTAAAACAAAACGGAGATGGGCAAGTGTCGGTGTGGCCTTTTGACACGGGCATATGGAGATTTCAGATTTTGGGTGGGCTCCAGTTTGCTTTGTTAACACCTGATGTTTGACTTCCTGAATATCTTCTTAGGGATATCCTTCCTTTCCTTAGATTAGAGAAGACAAACTTGTTACATGCAATAGCTAGGAATGTTATCTGCTGGGGCAGAAAGGGAGACCTGTCCTGTTTCACTGCCTCAGTACCTGTCTTCATGGGTGCATGCCTGAGCGAGAGTGTGTTGCTCGTTCCTGCTCTACTTGGCAGTGGTCTTCTCTCCAGGGAAAATATTGTGACATATTTACAACATTACTCAATAAGTACTACCTATTTTTAAAAAAATATTTAGTTATTTATGCATACAAGCTGGGGGGTAGGCCAGACATGTGGAGTGGTGAGAGGATTCACCAGAACAGAGTGGGAAGCAGAACAGGAAGATCCACTGAAGTACACTGCTGAGGGGGGCAAGGGGCAAGGGGCAAGGCAGGAGAGGTCTGCTGTGCCTTGTGGGAATCTCCCTAGCCAGGAATCTAAATCTTGCTGCAGTAGCTGCGGATAGCTTTGTAGTGCTGCGCCTTAACCTGTTGTGCCACCGGGGAGGCCTAGTACTACCTATTTTATCTGAGAGCAATTATTCCTCATGAGCTTAAAAATATGAGTGTCAAAACTTAATAGATAAAAATGAAAGGATTTTTAGAAATTATTTCATTACACGACTCTTGCATGCACATTGAATAAACTTTGTAAATTCAGGTAGACTTTGAGATGTTAGTAATGTACAGTATAAGATAGTAATGTACAGCATAAAATAGTAAAAAATAGATAAAATGGGTATGATTTTATATATGGCAAGGATTTATGAAGACTTTCTCTGTTTTTTCTCCAAAGAACTGGTAACTTATTGCCAAATTAGGAAAAACAGGCAGGACACAAAGCATTTAACCCTGAGGAAATCATGCAAAAACAGAGCTCTCAGCGCTTTGGGAGCCTTTGGTATCCTTCTTTCCTTGCTGAATCCCACTGGGGTCTTGCTTTTCTTGAAGAAAACAAGTATCGGTGGTTTTCTTCCTTTAATGTTTCCAGGAAGAGGCTGTTTTTAGCTGAGCGCTGCTTTGCCTATCACTGCAGTGCTGTGTAGGATGCCTGGTAGGGAAGGCAGCTGGAGAGGAGGAAGTCAGAGAGTGAATGGTGCAAGGAGCCCTGGAATAAGAAGAAGGTGCCAGAACTGCCCCCAGCAAGGAGAGCTTTTAGGCACAGACCACCAAGGTGCTTCCTGAGCACTTTCATTTGTTTGGTGTTCTAGGAAGATCTGATTACTTGTACCATTTCAATGATATTGTGAGGTTAAAAATATGTCTCCTTGTACATGGTAATTAACAAAAGGCTCTGCAGAATGGAATATTCCAGGACTTAGAGAGTGCTGAGCATTTTGTCAGCTGCAGCCAGCAGATGGTGTTAGTGCTCCATAAAAAGAGAATGGGCTTGGTGAAGCTGGGAGGTTCAGCTTTGTTTTGCTTTGTTATTTAAGCTTGACAATACCCATCTATATATTCTGTGGGCACAGAGTGTTTGAGCCCCGTCTGATCTTAAACTTGTTTTATGATGATATCATTATTTTTTACTGCTACAAATTAACTGTCGGTTTCAATCTACCCCATGTTTCAGCTGCCTTCGGGGATCATCTTGTCAGTTATGCAGCTTTCCAATTTTATGGCTGAGATCAAGAATGATTCCTTAAAGGCACATGGGAAACACAATATGTCTTCAGAATGAAATGTGGGAGAGTGGATGTAAGCTTTGCTACGTGGCTGTTACTGTAGGTGTGCAGGAAAGACAGCTAAGGGCAAACCACTAAGGCCCCAATTCAGTTTGAAATTTGAGTATCTTGACATTTACTCAGGCACAATCATTCATGTAAGTATTGATAGTGACCTTCTATCGATGGAGTGAAATGGAACTAGATGAGTTCCAACATTATCTTACAAAACTATGTTCAAACACGTGAAAATGTAGAGAGAAACTGGTAGACACATCAGCACTTTCAGATCTGCTGAAAATTCTGACACTAAGGTATAAATTATCACACAAAGTCATTCATTATTCTTTCTTACATTTAATTCTTATTGAATGCCTACTAGGTGCCTGCTTTTATTCTGGGTTCTGGAAAGTCCTTGTAAACTTATTGGGCAGAAACTCCTGATGGCTGCCTAATCTTTTCTTGAAGTGGAAGGGCACAAAGAGATTAAGATCCTCTTTATAGAGTTGCCAGAGCACCATTGATTGATGAGAAACTTGAAGGAGAAAGAGGTCACATTACAGCTTGCCCCAGTCAAAGATTTCCATCAGCAACATTGTCATAAATCTATCACGGAATTCTGTTACCAGCTAGCACTCTGTCCAAGGATGTACTGTGGGATACAGGGAGAAATCCCCAAAGCCAGTGCAAAAGGCCAGACTGTTCTTCAAATGTTGATTGGACAGAGTGAACATGGGTTCTGGTTCCCTGCCAAATTATCTGGAATCTACATAAAGTTTATTACTCTAGCTTCCGGAGTAATATGATAATTGCTCCTAGAATTTGTAGGTTTTTATCAGAATTGAATAACAATGGCTATTCTATAGTATGCTCAATGCCTGTTCTGGGTATTATTTTAATCCTTGCAACCTTTGTTCGAGTTAGGCATCATTATGCTCTTTTTACATATAAGATAACCAAGGCTTAAAGAGCTTCATTAACTTGCCTGGCTAGCAGTTAAGCTGGGACTTGGACTAAGTCTGTCCATGTTCTTCCCACTATACCATCCTCCTTCTCTTTTGGAGATCTGGTTGCTATAACACTGTTCCATTGGGAGAACAGGTAGGAAAAGGGAGAAAGGCAGCAATCTCCAGATTGGTACTGAAAACATGACAGACGTAAAACTATCAGGCAGAGATTTTGTACCCAGGGCCCTGTGGTGTCCCATCACTTGGGCTGCAGAGCTTTGGAATATCAGGAAACAAAATCAGCACACATGGCCTAGAGATTTAGCCAGCAGAGGTGGGGTGGCTTTTTCTGAGCAAAGCCTGCAGAGTAGCACTCAGACTCTGGAGTTAAAAAGAGAGAAACAAAGCACTGTCAGAACTGCCACACCAGGAAAATCTTTGCTTGAGTTCAGGAAACAGAGGGTGGGTAGCAATGCACTGGTGTTTTCAGCTCTACTCTCAGGCAAGGATAACTACACGACTGGCAGAAGCATTTTGAAACTCAGACAGCCACGGATATTTATTTATAGAGAGAAAGTGCTCAAGGTGGGATAAATGCAAGAAACACTTTAAACACGAAGGGTAGTGCAAATGGGTCCACTATTGATTGTTAGCGGAAATGTTCATGTCTGCCTCATGAACATGTATTACTCCTGAGACCACCTTTAACAAAATATTTAGTCTGACCGCTCCAGACTGCATTTACAAGCTCATTTCGCTCCTTCTGTTTTAGGGCCTTTTTGCTGAGATGTAAGCAGACTGTGCAGCCGTCCCAGAAGACTTGCACGAGAAGAGCTTCAGACAATAGGAACTAATCCTAAATGATTGTGCAGAGTTTCCACTGAAAGGTATCGTAGAAATGTTGCAGAAGAAGAAAGAGAAATTACAGGAAGTTAACATAAAGGAACATAAAAGTGCATTGGGGTGTAACTTCAGCTGCTCTGGCAGATGTTAGAGTGCCAGGAAGCCAAATTGTCAGACATTGCCTGTTGGGTTTCACCCACAACTTGACTTCTTTCCCATATGCTTGTGATTGAATCTGTTGTGACTGTGGACACAGCCAAGTGTGGAGAACTACTTAGGGCAGTTTAAGAATCCATTAGAATCATTAGATCTCTACTGAGCTAGCCAGAATAATCAAATCTATGTCCAAGTGGAAACTAGTTTAACTGTCAATCTTACCTCCTTTCAAAAATTGAAAAGAAGTTCCTCTGCAAGATTCACTCACAATGGCCGTCTAATGGTTCTTTAAAGACATTCTACTCATCTCCAATCAAAAATGGCTTCATATTTATATTACTGAAGGCCATTTAAAAATATATATTATGACTTCATTTTAATCATCCGCATAAGCAGGGTCTGGAATTGAGCAGTCAGTGGCTCTAATATAAGTGATGTCAAAAAAAAAATCTAAAAAAAAAAAAATCAAGCTGCATATTTATTTGCTTGCTCGAAGTTCTCAGTGCATTATCTGGATAACCTGTCCATTTTTGTCTGGGTTAGTGTCAAAAGTTTTCAATTGCAAGTCCCTCTAGGCCAGGACTGGTGTCAGCTCCATCACTCTGAGAGCCCCAGTCTCCTCATCCAATAAGCATTTCTTGAGCGCCCATTAAGAGACAGGGCTTCCCAACTGGCACGTGGGGTGCCTCCATCTAGAGATGGCAAGGCAGTTTCCTTCCTGCATAAATAAATATGTATGGAGTGTCAAAGCTTTTTTCCCTATTTTTTTTTTTCTTTCTGCAAGTGTGTCTTTCACCTCTTGATCTGTAAAGGCAAGGAAGAGGAAAATTGGCATCCTGTTTTTGAACCTTGAGGGTTCCATTCAAAACTAAGACTCATGTAAATGTAAAACTGGTTGAGTGTTAAGGTGCTTGCTGTGGTTTGTGCCATGGCAGCCATTTGGTTGTGTTTGATTTTTCATTCTTTCTTTCTTTTATTTATTTATTTTTGCTTTTACCTGAATCTCCTCCCCATAGTCAGGAAACAAACACAATGCATTGTCTCAATTATCACCCCTGACAACCACTGCCGCTTTTTTATGCCCTGTTGACTCCCACCAACAGATTAGAGGCACTTTTGATCATTGAACTGTCTTTAATCTATAAACCACATGATATTTTTGGTCTATTGAGGAGAACAGGAACCCAAGAATATCAATCAATATCTTTAGAGAGATACCAAAGATCTATCAATCTTGGAAGGCTCAGATGTTCATAACTCTGTCTCTGTGCAAATGTTTTTGGTATGGCTATATAGACATCTGGAATATTTATTTGACTTTTGATATAAATCATTTACACTTCTTGTAACTGTTGTATTTTCACTCCTTCAATCATGTATCTTGGAGGGAATGAACTATAGTGAGTAACCTGGGGACTAGATCTATAATAGCACCTAAAAATCTTCGGATTGGAGCAAGTTGTTCTTTACAAATGTCATTATTTCCATAAGTAAAGTATGAATAATGCCTTCCCACACTTTACTTAATAGAAGTACAAGTCTTAAAATCCCAAAATGCTTTACAAGTGTGTGTCTAGAAGGAAAAATACTTACTAAATCTCTTCTCTGTGAAACAAGCCTTATACTACTGTATAAGGAGATACCCTCATGTACAACATTCCTTACTTGCAGTCCTTGTACCTAAGCAGAGAATCACACATCTGCACTAAGGCAATGTCAGTTTTATGTTAAATCACTGGATTTTGGAGCCAGGCAAACTTGGATTCAAATTCTAGCTCTGCCATTTTTGACTTGTCATTTAAACTCTCTATTTTGTCATCCATAAAATAAAGCTAATGATTTCTACTTAATAGAGTTTTGACAGAGATTAAGTGAGATACCATGTGATAAAGTATCTCATATAGTGTGAATATAAAATGCATTTATTATCAGGAACTTGTGTACCCTTCTACTTCACTAGGTAATTTCTATTTGCTTTAGGTGAACTATTTTGCCCTCAGTAAATCTATAATTTATGAGTTATTCTTTTATTGCATAAACATGTTTGACTTTCACATGAGAGAAACAGTTTCAGCCAACAACATTTCCTGCATGAGCCTTCCTGTTGAGTAACTAACTCGGTCTCCATCTTTGTGGAATCATCAGTCTTTGTAGTGACTAATAACTCATGGTGGCCAGAAGACCCCATCATCATCTAGTTGCTGTGCTGCTCCTGTCATGTCAGGAAGGCTGAGTTCAAGTCCCCCTGGGCCCTGGGGGATGTAATTGACAGAAAGCGCCTGAATTCAAATCCTAGTTTTGCCCATTATTCATGGTATGACCTTAAGAGAGTTGTTTAACCTTTTAAACTTCTACTTCTTCATTTTTAGTAAGTGATATTAGTGATAGCCTACATTATTTAAGTTCCTTCCATGTGCCAGATCCTACACTCAATGTTTTGCATACACTAACTCACTGAACCTTACAACAACCTGTGAGGTGAGGATTAATTCTCACACTCATTTTATAAGTGAAAAAAAAAAAAAACCAGAAAAATAGAAGAAAAAACTGGAAGTATATTTCCAATCCAGCTAGTAAATATTCCAACCGAACTTCAATCCCACAGAGTAGCTTATGTTCCAGAAGTGATAACATTTCATACTAACATTGAAACTTTAACAGCATCGGGCACCTGTAAACACCAAGTAAATGTTAATTAATTCTACTAGCAAGGAGGCTGTTCCTCTGCATTTAATGGTTTTGTCCACCTAATTTGTGCTCTCCTCAGTTGAATTTCTGAATGGGTCAAATTCTCTGTTAGGAGACTGAGGTCAGGCTCGTGGAGAGGTAAATTTATATTAGTTACTAGTGCTGACTCAGAAAACAAGTCTAATCGTAGACTCCTGTAAACGTCACAAAATTTTAGTAAGTTTTGACCCTTTCTTTACCAATTCTCTCCTCATTTGCCTTCTGAATGCATCCTAAGTATGAACATTAAAAATAAAGTATGCTCTCTCACTCCAATAATAAAAACCAGAAGTCACCGTTCATCCTCACAAATCAGAATTGCAGTCATCAGAAGTGATGGATCAACTCTGTATGAATATGAACAAAATTCTTCTGAGCTTCAATTTTCTCTCTGGAGAAGCTCAGAACACAGTTGTGGCCACAAGATTGGTCACTGGGCCCTGCTATAAATAGCAGTGACAGACAGCTTTTGTTGCCCTTAGTGTTTGGAGAAGGGCCAGTGAAGGCTGATTATAACTTGAGGGCCTACCCTTTATCGTATGAGGCCAGGGTTAGAAGCCCTTGCAAAGCTGGGATTTTCCTCTGCTTTTGGAAAACTATTCCTTTAAGGATATGGATGGAACCGAGGAATAAGGGAAGATACCAGAGAGTCTTGTAATAGCTTAACAGCTGTCCTTTAACTGGAGTCAATCTGCCATTTTCCTCTTATCCTCTGGTTCTTGGTTTGTGATATTTTTTTCACTGCAGCAAGTATTCTGCCTCTTCTCTGTCACAGAAAATGTGGCTTTTCTTATCTGTAAGGTGTCTTAATTTAGTGGAAAATAGAATTGAGTCCACTGCCCACTCCCTGTTCCAGGAATGTTTTTCTCAAAATAGAAAATATATAATGTGTAGGCTGGGTGTCTAGAATTAGGTTGGATCAGTATGAAACAAGGAGATTTGTTTGCTTCAGAAAAAAAATCTCTCATTGCCTTGGCTGGCTTCAGAATCCAGGACAAATAGCTGGACCCAGAGTTATAGAAATCAGACCATCCTGGGTGAGTTATTCTAAAGATGACCCTCCCCGTGAATTCCCACATGCCCTTTTAACAAAGCCTTTTGTGACCAAACTGGCTTTTTAAATTTATTTATTTTATTTTTATTTTTTATAGTTTTTATTTTTTTATATTATTCATATTTTTACATTATTGTGTATTCCCCATAGGTTACCCACCACCAATTCACCCATGAAACATCACCATAGTCCCTTGTGCTCTTTTCTATTCCTTTTTGAGCCCTTATCCTCCCCCTCCCTTGCTGGATGTCTCTTATTTGGTTCGCCTATATTCCAGTTATAAGTGAAACCATTCGATATTTTCCTCTATCTTTCTGGCTTATTTAGCTGAGCATGATCCCTTTTAGTTCCATCCATGTTGCTGTGAATTGCATATGTTTATCTTTTTTTGAATGCTGAATAGTATTCCATTGTGTATATCTTCTTGATCCAATCATCTATTTTTGGGCATCTGGGTTGTTTCCATATTTTAGCTATTGTAAACAATGCTGCAATAAACATACGGGTGCATGTATCTTTTTGGATTAATGTTTTTGTGTCCTTTGGGTAGATTCCCAGAAGTGGTATTATTGGGTCGTATGGAGGTTCCATTTTTAGCAAAATGGAACCGCCATACAGCTTTCTATAGTGGTTTAACCACAAAATGGCTTTTTTAGTTAAGATTTGAAACCATTTTTGGATATCTGGGTTGCTTCCATACCTTTGCTAAAAATAGATGATTGGATCAAGAAGATGTGGTACATATACACAATGGAATATTATTCGGCATTCAAAGAAGATAAACACATGCAATTTGCAGCGACATGGATGGAATTAGAGGGGGTCAAACTCAGTGAAATAAGCCAGAAAGAAAGAGAAAAATATCGAATGGTTTCACTTATAACAGGACTATAAGGAAACCAAATAAGAGAGAGACAATCAGTGTGTGTCGGGGGGGAGGTGAGGGGAGGGAAGGAAAAGGGCACAAAATGGAATAGAAAAGAACACAAGGGAGGTGGAGATGGAGATGGATCACGGGTGAATTGGTGGTGGGCTACCCAAGGGGAATACGAAATGTAAAAGAAATAAATAACAATAAAAATATATATTAAAAAAATTTGAAACCATTATATTTAATGCCTCCTCTCATTGATTAAAGGAGAATGATAGGGACTTTCCTATGGATATAGGCAAATCTTTTCTTTCCTTTTTCATTTGTCTAATGAAATCGTATATAAAGCTGTCTGATCTCTAGACATGCAGATGAGATGATTCTCCTCAAAATGGAGAGGAGGAAAGTTGGAAGTACAAAATGATTTTTGAGGTTTTTCTTTTTGTGGCTTCAAAACATTCATTAGGGTAGACACTACCAGATTTTTTGCTATTCAGACTTTGGATTCTTATTACCTATATACCTGTTGGGTAATAAAGGTTTAGATTTGCTTTGACTGTTTAGTACACCACAGAGCAACAATGAAAATGTGAGTCACTCCATTTCCAACACAGAGTCTGGGAGGGAAGAAGGGAAAAATCACTCACAGCATGTATGGAATTTCTAGTGCCCATAACTGTGAGATGGGGTGGGTCACAGAACACAGCAGAAGTGTACATTTCTTACAGAAGTGAAGGATTTCCATGTAACAAGACTCATGGAATGCAAATAAAACTTGAGTGTTAGGGAAAGAATTTCTTTACACTCGCCCAGATCTCTCAATCGAAAACTTCATTCTTCCATTAGAAAAGAATTGTGCTTTGTGATTTATAAAGTCTATTGCTTTTTCTTCAAGTTGAATGTTAACGTTCTGCCTTGTGCCCTTAACTTAATGCATATTCTCAAAACTGGCAGCTTTTCTTTCATGCAGGAAGAAGGAATAATTCTGAATTAAGAGCACCAAAATAGGTTAAGGATACATTATGTCAGAGGCTGTAGATTGTTAAAAAGCAAAGGAAGCACAAGACTTAGCGTAAATACAATTAAGTGCAACTGGGTAAGATTGCCAGCCAGTCCATCCCAATGACTTCACCTGTTGATGCCAGAGCTGACCCTTTCCAGTCTGTCTAAAATTTGACTGGGTACAATGTGTTTTTTTTTCTAATTTCTGAATGAACCACTGTTGGTGAGTATCGTGGATACTGTGAGTGCCTTGTCCAGATCCATTTCCTGGGTCATGCCCCCTTCTCCAGATGCTGTGAGCTTTACCACTGATGACCCTCAGTTGTCCCCTTCCCTCTCCAGAGAATTCCCAGGGGCTGGTCCATCTCTCAAAAGATTATGATTTTCCAATTAGAGATAGCCATTGATCGGTGGCTATGGAACTACAAATGGATGTTCCCCCTAGCATCAAAGACAGGGGAATAACTGATTTTGTCATGTGAGCCCATGGATCAGGTCAAGATTTATTTATTTATTTATTTTATTGTTATTTATGTCTTTTACATTTTGTATTCCCCTTGGGCAGCCCACCACCAATTCATCCGTGATCCCTCTCCATGGTCCCCTGTATTCTCCTCTCTTCCATTTTGTGCCCTTATCCTCCCCTCCCCCCCCCCCCCCCCCCCCCCCCACCGCTGAGTGTCTCTCTCCCACCCGGCCTCCCTATAGTCCTGTTATAAGTGAAACCATTCGATATTTTTCTCTTTCTTTCTGGCTTGTTTCACTGAGTATGATTCCCTCTAATTCCATCCATGTCGCTGCAAATTGCATGTGTTTATCTTCTTTCCATGATGAATAGTATTCCATTGTGTATATGTACCACATCTTCTGGCTCCAATCATCTATTTTTGGATATCAGGGTTGCTTCCATACCTTTGCTATTGTGAATAGTGCCGCAATGAACATACGGGTGCATGTATCCTTTCAGATTAGTGTTTTTGTGTCCTTTGGGTAAATTCCCAAAAGTGGGATTGCTGGGTCGTATGGGAGCTCCATGTTTAGCAGTTTGAGGATTCGCCATACAGCTCTCCATAGTGGTTGGACCAGTTCACATTCCCACCAGCAGTGTAGAAGAGTTCCTTTCCTCCACATCCTTTCCAGCATTTGTTGTTGCCTATATTTTTAATGTGTGCCATCCTCTCAGGTGTGAGGTGGTATTTCATAGTGGTTTTGATTTGCATTTCCTTGATTATAAGTGATGTTGAGCATTTTTTCATGTATCTGTTGGCCATTTGCTTTTCTTCTTTGGAGAAGTGCCTTTTGAGCTCTTCTGCCCATTTTTTGACTGGGTTGTTGGCTTTGTTTTTGTTGAGTTG
>PVIJ01015097.1:0-37817 GCA_004024925.1 Scalopus aquaticus
TCCCCGACCTTGGACCACCCTGCATTATCTAATGTTACCTCCCCGTGATTTTCACCCTATTTATGCTCTTCCCCTGGGAACAATAAACGAGACTTGATCAGACTTCTTGACTTGTCTCCACTCTCTCGCGTACCCCTGTCCCTTGCTCCCTGCTTCCTCCTCAGGTGCAGCGTTGATATGGACTCGCGGGCCGAGTCAGAGTTAAACAATCAGCCTGTCTCCAGTTAATTGACCATTGTCCGCATGCAAGTAGTTCCCTTCTTTTAACCATTAAACCTAAACAAATGTAGGACTGCTCTCGTTAATGGCAAAAATGTCCCTGCTCAAAGACCACCACTCAGAATAAAGTCCTACTGCTTCCTTTACTCTAAGGAAGTTAAGATAGCATGGTTTCACAGAGTAAATGTTCAGCATCCCCTATAGTCTCCAGTTGGCCAAACATCAGTCATAAAACATCTTAACCTCAAAGAAGTTAAACATTATAGACTTTATACTTCAAACAGGTAAAACTATCTCCTAGATGTCCTGTTTTTTTCTGATACTAGTAATTGATCACCGTCTGTTTAAAATGTACACACTTAAGCTATGTAATCTATTATTGTCTGTTACAAATGTACTTGCTTGCTAATTTTAAGTATAAAAAACCCGCTTTCTGGGCAATAAAGCAGAGCGGCCTTGAGCATTCCCTGTGTGTGCGTGCTGACTCTCACTTCCCTTCCCCTTCCCTCCTATCGCCGACGCCTTCCCCACCACCCTTGGACCGACAATAACTTTGCTCGGAGCCGGCCTCCGACAAAATGGAAAATTTGAGAAATTAAAGGGCTGTAGGAAATTACCCAGTCCTGTTTTGTCATTCTACACATTGGGAAACCAAGGCTCAGAGGTGTGAACACAGCTAGTTTATGACAGAACCAGAACTGGGATCTCCTGATCTCCCAATGTCCTAGGCTCCCCACCCATTCAGGGCAGCCATTACCCAGAAGAGGGGCCAAGTTCTTATGATTCCCAGTGCTTGGAACATTGAAACCCCTGGGACTTTAATAAGCAGGGTCCACATGGGTGCATTGTTCACTCCCCTTCATTTCAATATGATGTGATCCTCAAACAGTAAGGCTGGTGAGATATGCCCACGAAGCATGGCATGATCCTTCCCTGCACCCCCTGGCCTCAACCACACAGAGCCCATCCTCTAGGCGTCAGCTCCTTGCCGCCTTACAGAGCAGGAACCCAAGCAAGTGCTTGAACTTAATTGATCTGGATGTTTGGAATCAAACTTCATTAGCTCAAATTACTTCAGTTTGCCTAATTTGTTTCTCTATGTGAGCTCTGATAAGCTTGGTTTAACATCTTCTAAACGGTGGTGTTTATCATCATCAATGCCTACTCAAATTACCTCTGCCGAGTAATGGACCAGGAGAAAAATGGTTTAAAAGGTATTGCTAGTTTGTGTGGATACTTAGACACACACACACACAAACACACACACACACACACACACACACACACACACACACACACACACCAAGTCATGAAAGAAGCACATTTATTTCCATAGACAACTCTACTTTATAAAAATGAAATAGTTCAAAAAACCCTTTCAATCATTGATATTCCAGCATAATTTAAGTGTTTTGAATTCCATGAACTTTGAGATGTCTTTTCTACTTACAGAAAGGGATAAATCCATTGTAATGCTTTTCTTCCAATATGTCAGAGACTTTCGATTAACCTGTATGCAGGAATGTGTTTGCACACATACAGATTAATGTTGGTGGACAAAATATCCATTGGAAAAGAGGTATCTTCCTAAGAACGATTATTGGTTCAAGTAGAGAGAAACCTTTAGCACTATTGAAAGTCATATGGAATCTCTGGAAGGAGCTGCCAGCAATGGCTGCTTCCAAGAAGGGAGACTTTCTTTTATATACTCATTTATAGATGTTTAATTGAATATATTATCTTTCCCCAAAATTAAAAAAAATGCATTGTGATGCTAATCCCAAATCAATTTACCATAGTATTTAGGCCTGTTCGCTATAGGTAGCTTATATAAATCCAAATGCTTCAACTCCAGATAGGCACTTCAGAAGTGTGACGACAGGCTGTCCATCTACTGTGACTTTAACATGCACACTGAATGGGAGGAAGCTTGGCCAACACTGAGCCTGGAGAGGCCTATCTGGATACATCCATCACAGCTCAATGACTTTGTGTTCTCCTCAAATCTGGAGCACAGAGCTGGTTTCATTCATTGCTAAAGCTGGTAGAAGCTTTGAGTTCACAGTCAAATTAATAAGACTCTGACCACAAAATGGTGGTCACCTGAGGGGGAGGGGGTCAGGAGTGAGAGGAAAGGCAGGCAAACACTGAGAGGGGCCTCAGAAGGGGCAGCTTCAAGTGAGCACTAGTCTCCTGGTGTTTGCTAGCCTTGCTTCCACATACTCCTTTAGTTCAGTTTGCTGCTCATGCTTGGGTGTGCCTTACTCCCAGTCACTGATACTATTTCACTTTTAATCCTAGAAATCTTTTAAGCCTCAGTACAAATTAGCTGATGAACATAGAGATTGCAAAAGGAGACCCGTTGCTAGCTCCGTACACAAATCGAGCCGAGTTCAGCTGGGAACACCATTAAAAATACTTCCATACACAGACTGGCCTGATGGCTCTAGCCAAATAGGCTGGAAATTCCATGAGGGACGACCATCCCTTCAACTAGTTATGAGATGGCTAATAGTGGTCTTAGTCCAGGCCCTCCGGGAAGCAGGCGCTTACATGGGATGATATGCATGAGAGGTTTATTAGGGAAATGTCTGGGGGTGGGTGGGGAGGTGGGAGAACAGTTACAGGAGTGGGACGAGGAGGTGGGAAAGAGGATAGGCAGGAACATAGTAGACTGTCATGTATCTGAGAAGTCCTATAGGCTTTTGGGGTCCTCAAGTCAAAGAGTTACAGGTCTACCAGGGACAGGTGTTCCTCAGTGCCCCTGCTGGGCTCTGTCTGGCTGGGAGCAGCTGGGGGGAGACGTGGCCTCACCTTGACACAGGGATGGATTTCCAAGCAGGAGTGGGAGCTCTGAGAGCCCAAATCCATGGAAATGACCAAATGGGGTATGTGTGGTGACATTTCGGATGATTCTTAGGGGTATGTGGGAGAGAATTCTACTAGGGAGCCCTTTCCATTTCTTGCTAGAGGTCCACTCTCTGGCTGGCCTGGTCAGTAGTCTCACTGCACCACACCTCCTCACCACAGTCAGCTGGGCAGCACCCCGTCTTCTAAAACACTTGGGGTCTGGGGGTAGATGTGTGGGAACCTCCTTAATCAAGATGGGGGTTCTTACTATCCCATGCCCAACAGAGAATGGCTGGCTGAGTTACTGAGTGCCTGGAACGATGAGCGCACTCTGACAACCGGGAAACCACTCCCTGCTGAGCCCTTCCCTGCGCCCCCCCCACCCCACCCCCGCCCCTGACTCCAGTGGTGGGGGCAGAGCAGGCACCGGGGCTCGCTGCTCCCAGTGCAGGCCATCGGTCAGTGTCTGTGGATACAGTTTCAGTCCTCCCTGGCCAGTCTATGGATGACTTCCCCGTCACTTCTCATGTTAGGGTGGTTTGGAGCCCTGAAGACTTCACCCTGGTTTATGATTTCACCCAGGACCTGTGTGTCTAAGAGGAGCACTTTGCTGATGAAGTGGGAGGATTTCGTCTATAACATCTCCCCTCCTCTGCGTATCTTACTTCACTGCTTCCTCCTCATTAAAATCCTCACCCATCCCTTTCTCTGTTCTGACCACGAACCTCAGTCTTGTCACCTCTGTGGCTTAGCCCTCCTCCCTTGCCCCAGAGACTTGGGGGAAGACCAAACAGGAGCTGTCTCCATGTTGGCACAGCGGGCACTTCCCAGCCTGGTGCTGGGGGGCCCCTCCTGGAAGGCTGGGACCTGTGCCTTGGAGAGAATCATGAACGGACATGGCACAGGCTTTGGCTTCCACGGCCCTACGATGCCTCCTCGCCCCGAGTCCATAAGCCTCTAGGCCTCTGTTCATAGCAGGGACAGGTGCTTTCACGTGGCACTAAACTAAGTGAGGGGAAATGCAGGGACTGTGGACAGGGCAGGGAGAGTTGGATTAATTGGGGGCCTATCTCACATATGCACGCAGCTTACTTGCACTGCTCCTGCTGTTGTGGTGCATTAACATTCAGTTGGTGCAGAGCTTTAAATAGTACCTGTGTCCCTGAAGGAAAACTTCAAGGTCTGCTCATTTGCTAAAGGCTAATATTTTTTCCCAGGGGATAAAGCGTTAGGCTGTCAGCCCTGGGTCTGGGGAGACCAAGCACACAGGACAAGGACAGCCTGGGGACGTCTTGCCCAGCTGCTGTGTCTTCTGGGAAGGAACCTGCTTCCCACTTCGTCCCCTCTTGATGGGGGTGGAGGAGCAGAGACAGCTGAGGTGGAAGCAGGGCCAGTGACCCTGAGGAGGGAAAGTGGATATGACCTGGTGGTTGGTGTGGGCTAGAGGGAGGGAAAGCAGATGACATCCAGAGTTGGGACAGAAAGCTCTAGTTTGACAGTGTACTGTTTCCGGAGAGAAAGCACAGAGGAAGAAACAGGTCGGTGATGGGGTTGGGGCAGAGAAATAGGGAATCAATTCCTAGGATGTTGCATGAGCTGATATGAAAGGAAAAAATTCAGTTGTTTACTTGAACTTAAAGGGAGTGCTTAAAAACATTACCTGAATTTGCTACAGTTTGCCTTTGGGTACACACAACCTGGTGGAAATGTGCCCTAACTTGGCACCCATCCACTGCTCTGACCTCCAGTTTTATTATAGCCTGACTCATGATAGAGTGGAGCATTTATTTATAATTTTCCAGTCACCTCATGCTTGAGGTTGCTTTGAGCCCTCCCTTCTAAGTGGTAGAAGATGGCCGGCTACAGGTCCTGAACTGTCCTTCCTCTCCTCCTCTCCCTGGGGTTACAATCACAGCTAGGGGACCTGGTGGCCCTAGCACACCTGGCTAGAGATGCTAACACATTCACACCAACTCTCCTAGGTTTGAGGGTCTGGATTCTGCCAAGTATCTGATAAGCCAGAAAGGGAGGCGCACCATCCTGTGTCAGGGTCTTCGTCAGACGTTGTTCTCCCCGGGCCCGAGAGCAATGGCCCATGAGACACGGGAGGTTGCCTGGAACACAATGTTGTACTTAGAATACCACAAGGGCCAAAGAAGAGCGGGCACAGCCCAAAGAGCCTGCCTGACGCCTGTATACTCTGTTGAAAGAATCCTTTATTGTGATTTCCCCAAGAAATTTGATTTGCTCAATTCCTTAATAAATCACCCTATCCTTTCTCTGTGAACACTGTGGATGCTATTTACTTGATTTGAATAAATGACTAGCAATGTGCATGTGGAAGCTCCTCTTTATAGTGTAGCCACTGATTAATGACTTGAGCAAGAATCACTTTATGGCTCTTTGCCGTATTATTAGTCATTTTATAATAACAGCTTTTTGTGACTTTAAAATTCAACATTCTTTATGGAAACTCAGTTATGGTCACATGTGGTTGGAAAGGTTAGTTAGTGAGTACGTGACCACACTCACCCTCTGACCTTCCAGTGCCTCTGACTTTGTAGGAAATGTTCACAAAGCTTTTGACAGTGTGCCCTTGAAGAGCTGAGCCCCAAACACAGTCCGTGCCCCATTGCTTTGCTGTCGTTTGACTTTGAGCAAATTACTTCACTCAACTTTCATTTCCTCATCTGTAAAATGAGAATAATTAATGACTGCTCATCTAATTTTGTGAAGACCAACTGAGATAATGCATAAAAGTAAAGCACACAGCAAAGTTTGACACAGAGATATGCTGATAATAATAATCTATTATTAACACACCCAAATTGACTTTGCTGCTAGTGATGAGAGAGAGTGAGACAGACAGACAGACTGCATATGGTTCCATACACTAGGTTCTGGCTATCAGATCTAGATTTGGGAATCCAATTGGCTGAAAACAACAAAAGGTGTAACATGAGGAACAAGCTCTTTCATAAGTGGTCCTGTCAGTTGTTAAGTGTTTAGCAAATGATTTCTTTTTTTTTTTTTTTTTTTTTTAAATACAAGCTGGGGTACAGGCCAGAGGCAAGGGGCGGCGAGAGGGTCCGCCAGAGACAGAGCGGGGAGCAGAACAGGCAGATGAGAAATACACTGCTGAGGGGAGCAGCGGGCGAGACAGGAGAGGTCTGCCACACCATGTGGGATTCTCCCCGGCCGGGCGTCGAACTCGCTACCGACAGCTCCACAGCGCAGCGCCCAACCACTGCGCCATCGGGGAGGCCCAAATGATTTCTTTTTTCTAGGCACAAAGGAAGACTATATTTCCCAGACTCCCTCACAGTTGGGTTCAGACCATGTGACAGTGTTCTGGCCAATAAGATCTGGGAAGAAATGAATGTAGGCCACAGCCAGATTGAACATTGGGGTGGGGAGTGATGCCCCACTCTCTTCACTCTTCTCCATCCATGGCCACACAGAAGGTTTAACTACTAAATGGAAAGAATACATGTCCCTGAGTCACTGCTTAGAGTGGAGCCAAGGAGGGGAGTTGCGTCAATTATTGAACATCATGTGCGCAAGAAATAAATTTTCATTGTGTTAAATCTCTGGATGTGGGGATTATTATAGAAACTAGCATTAATTACCTTTACTTGCAAACTGGCCAATTAAAATTGTTCAAATGCAAAGAATATGAAGATAAAAATGTCCATATAGGAATCACTTAAAAGTTGTGTTTAGTAGCAATTTCCTTAATAAAATACATGATCCATTTTTAACTTAAAACAATGATCACGTTGTTGGTTGTTTTCTTTTGAATTCACTGTTATTCAAAAAGTATTTTTTTTAAAAAAATCGCTCCCCAAAGGTAGCATTCTGACTCAGGGTTGAGAGTAGGACATGTGGTAAGCTGTTGCCAGAAAATGCTCTTCCTCAAATGAGACTGACTGAAAAAAAAAAAAAATCATGTTTCTAAATAGTACAGGCTGATCGCATTGAAAAAAATGACAGTGTCAACAGTGCTATCTGGTGATGGGGTTATAGTGGTCCTGTAATTCTTTTCCATATGCTGTATGTATTTTCTAAATATTTTACTATAAGCATGTATCACTTATAAGCAAAAAGATAATAGAGATATTAAAATATTCTTGAAAATTTATTCTATTCTTTTAAATCCATCAACCTTTCACAGATCAATAACTCCTGAAATTACTAGAAAAAGAAAATCAAACAAGAACAAAACATTATTCACAGAGATTTTGCAAAAAAAGAATGTGGAGCACAGAGATTTGCACCAAGAGGCTCTTCCAAGCTAAACTAGGCTATTACTTGCAAATCTGGGAAGAAGTACCTGAATGAACTAGAGGTGCTGAGGTGATTTTCAAAGAAATGACCTTAACCTGAAATAGCAGAAAGACCAGGGCCTAACTGGAGTACCTGTGTTTGCATGCAGGTGTGCCAGTGTGAGAAGTTCACAAGAAAGACATTTCTGAGTTGCTTCTTTAAGATGTTCTAGTGGATCTAAGTTGAAGGGTCTTTTCATAAGTTGAAAGCTCTCCTCACTGTGCCTGTTGCCACCTCCCCACCTGATCTTTGTAGAGGCTACATACCTGCCCCACGTTCTGCGTTGCGGCAATGAGGTGGATGCGCCTCTTAGGTAGCAGTAAAATTAAGATGGGAGACTAAAGACACCGGAGACTTTATCCAGCCTCCCTTAATACTTTTCCTTTCTGATTTGGGTTTCAGGAGCCTTTCAAATATTGCGCAAGTTAGTTACAGAAATCCCAGAAATAGAATTAGGGAGAGCATTAATTTGTAGTCAGAAGACCTAGATTCTCTCACTTGCTTTGGTTGTGACTGAGTCAGGATATTTAATCTTTTTTTTTTTTAAGATTTACTTATTTATGCATATAAGAGCTGGGGTGTAGGCCAGAGGTGTGGGGGTGGTGGTGCGAGGATTCACCAGAGACAGAGTGGGGAGTAGAACAGGCAGATCTACTGAAACACACTGCTGAGAGGAGCAGTGGGTGAGACAGGAGAGGTCTGCTGCACCATGTAGATTAAGTGGCTGCAGATAGGTTCATAGTGCTGAAATTTAACCCCTTGTGCCACCAGGGAGGCCCCCCCCACCCCTTTTTTTAAGAGACGGACAGAACAAATTTCTCAGCTAGACTCTTATCCATGAGAAATGAGACCTATAGTAAGTCTTGTATTTCAAATGGAGAAGCAAGGGCCTCCCTGGTGGCCTAGGAGTTAAGTCTCAGTGCTATCATCCCTATTGCTTGAGTTCGAGCCCCTGCCAGGGAGCTAACCCACATGTGGTGCAGCAGACTTCTCCTGTCTCGCCCGCTGATCCCCTCAGAAGTGTATTTCAATAAATCTGCCTGTTCTGCTCCCCACTCTGTCTCTGGTGAATCCTCTTACACCTCGTACCTTTGGCCTACACCCAAGTTTTCTTGTGCAGTATATATTATATATGTTATATATGTTATATATATGTTACATATTATATATTATAATATATATATATCACTATATGTATATATATCAAATGGAGAAGCAGATTTCCATTAACTTGGCAATTAGGCTAAACTAAAACGGAAAAGTTTGGAAACCTGGAGTCCACTTTTTTCTTAAAGAATGAATAAAACTAAAGGGCTTTTAGAGATCCTCTAGTCCAGCACCCTCCCTCTCGCCCACCTCCAGCTGACAGAGGAGAGGGGAATGGGCCGGAGGAATAAGGGGAATGTGCTCCCTCAGCCTCACACCTGGTTGATTTCAGAGCCAGGCTGTGTCCTGTCTGTGGGGATTAAGTTCTGATGGGACTAGCAAGACTTCTCTGTGTGAGCCCACAAAGGTCCATGGCTGCCCAGCCAGGCCTGCGAGCCTGCAGTCCATGCGGGTGACCAACACGAGGCCTGGCTTTCCTCCAGCTGGACCTGACTCAGCGCAGGGACACTAGGTCTTCTCCTTAATAGCCTGACCATGGACTTGCCTTAGATTTTGCTTTCTCCTGCTCCATTTTTATACAACTGAAGCTAGGTCTCCAGAGAGCCACCTGAGAAGGTGTCTGAATGTCAGCATATACTGTTGATTTTCTCGAAGTTTCTTCTTACAATTAAACTCAGGATGCCAGCCAGTCCTGTCAGCGGATTGGAGATTGGGGCTGTTCTCCCCCACTAATATTTGCTGTTTAAACGATCAGGTATGAGTAAAGGTGGTGGCGGCAAGGGCCCCACGGGCACACCCTCAGTTCCTGTGCACATGGCTGCACCCCCCGTGGGTTATGCCTGATGCTGACAGAGAGGCAGAAATGAAGTAGGTTTCCTTATGCCTGTCATAAGACACAAGCTTTGTTTTTTGTCACTCCTGGGTAGGATAGGAAGAAATACGCTATTTCTGGGGAGTTTCTCTCTTGACATCAACCATCATATAACATGGTTTTTCTCAAGATGCATGACTTCAAGGGCAATGTGTGACATCGTCTGTGTGAGGTTATACTTTTACCAGCCGGAAAGTGTCTCTTGCAGCCCTCACATTAGGTCCCTCATCCTCATACAGCAACTTCCTTGGCCTTACATATTGAAAGTGAGTTCAAATGAACCCTATCTCCAACACCACCTACATCCCCAGTGAACTGTCACCTTATTGAAGGAGATCAGAGTACACTGCTGAGGTTGTTTATTTGCAATGGACCATGGTCAGTCACTTAATGGCGTTCTTCATACTGTTGCTGACTTTCTATCTCTTCCCGCCTGCCAACGAACATTCAGACTTTTCTCTACTGTGGTGCTCCAGAATTGCCTAAGACAGATGCTGAAAAAACATTCTCCTTGGGGTTCAACAGTGATCTTTTGCTGCCATCCAGTCCCTCCTTAACTCAGATTAAATTCAGGAATGAATGTAATTGATGCTGGAGACTGTTTTTTCTTATCTCCCAAGCCCACTTCCCAGTACTGTGTAAGTAAGAAAACTGCAATAGTTGCGAGTTGCCTTGGCTCACCCAGCTCATGAGTGGGAGCACTGGAACATTACTTCTCAGTTCATTGCTCTTTTCACTTCAAAGTGCTGCCTCCAGTCATTTAATTGGGTCAGGAGAAAATGGGACACAAAATAGGTAAATTCAGTAAGGGAGAAAGCACCAGGAAATGTCAAGAGAACACAGTGGAATCTGGGGGTCGGTCAAATTGAGGGGAAGGGCAACAGAACAGAGAAAAGACCTGGGACTGGAGCTGTAGGAAGGAGGGCAAACCTCATCTAACTTTACTCTCTCCAAGGTCAGCGCAGCCATGGCAGGTAATGTGTTCCACAGAGAACTGCACCAATGTGCATGTCCCACAAGCCTTCCACAGAATGATCCTCCCCCCATCAAGAGAGTGTATATAATAGTCTCCCACAAGGCTGGACTGGCCTATGGCTTCCTAGTAAAGGAATAAAACGTGACCTAATTGATGTGTGTGATGTCCAAGGCTAAATGTGTGTCTGGTTCTCTCAGAACACTGATGGATGCCAAGCTGTGACATAGGAATCCAACTACCCAGAAATCACCATGCTGGAGAGGCCATAGGCAGGATTCCAGAGAGAGACCCAACCGATCCCTGCCTGGTACCCACTGTTGTCCAGGTGTCCGGTGTGTGAGTGGTCCTGACTTGGAACCCCCAAACTGTCCCATCTGCTGTGGGAACACCAGTTGGTAAATTCAGTGGATGCCACAGAGAGGAGATTTGCCAAGCCAAATCTGACTGAATTTCTGCTCTACATAATCTGCTAGATAAAGCAAAATGGGTGTAGTTTTAGGCCACTAAGTTTTGGGACAGTTTATTACACAGCAGCAATAAGTAGGACACTAGCTTGTCCTTACTTATAAACATGCCACTCTGGTCCTTTCTCATGGGATACTCCTACAGGCTCTGCCCTAGCACATCACTACAAAGTTGCAAGTTTTAACAAGCTTGGACCTAGAGGTTCCATGGGTGTCAGTCCCCACCAGGTGGGTGAGCTCCTGTCTGTATGTGGATGATGAATGGAGTTATATTCTGAATCAAAGCATAGTTCAATGGAAAAGCTATTCTCAACCGGTAGAAATAGGAACTGATTTTAATCTGAAAAGAGGGGTTTGAACACCCCACACATTGCCTCAGTGCAAAGAAGAAAGCTGATTGTCCATATTAGCATAGACCTAGACAGTTCAGCTCAGAGAGAGAAAGGATTGTATGATCTCATAGCCATTAGTGAATCAGACAGGGTATTTGATGAAGTTTACTGAAACAATCTTTCTGTCCACAACCTCTCTGGGTACAAAAAGTTCCGTGACTCTCATTTCTTGACTGAAATTCTGAGAGTTGGGGTTAGGGCTGGCAAATGAAGCATGTATTAGACCAAAGAGGAATTTTTCTGTTTTCCTTTTTTTGAGCTTTTCACAGAAATTGTTTGAAGTATACAACTAAAGCCAAGAACAAAAGCAAACACTTCTGGAATATCTATGATTTTAATAGGGTCTTGATGCAAATATAGATCCACAGCCCCAGTGCCGTGTGTGTGGAGAACAGGATGAGACAGAACAAGGAGAGATCCAACACAAACCACAAAGCTCACCCACGCTGGGGAGCGTTCCATGAAGTCTTAATGAAACGGCAGACGGGCAGCCAGGAGCCACTGTCATGAATTGTTTGTATTGTCAACTTTGTGTAGGTCTAATTTCTTGCAAGGGCTCACATGTTCCTATCCAGTCTTTATGTTACCTTCATAAAGATGTGAATGAAGCACCCCTCTAGGCACTATTATATCAATAAATATTCAGGAGGGACCCACTAGTGTGAAGTTTCTAATATTCAGAATCTGTAAAAAGCTGGATATCACCTTTTCCAAAATTCTATCTTAACTGTGTCTATTTCCAACTGTGTGTACTTTTGTACTATGTCGTACATACGCAAAGAAAATAACTGATGCACTATCACCTAAAAAAGTTGGATTTATTATTGTACCTATCTCTTGCTTCAATCACAGTGTTACTGATGTTTATCATCTATTTGCAATGCAATACTCATTGAGGATGTTCTACATTTCTAGTTTCTCAGCAAAAGCTAGGTTTTTGCCCTAGTCCTTAATGGAGTTGAGCTTAAGCTAAATTATGGAGCGCTCCATGGTGCTCCCTATTCCTGCATCATTCTTTATAACGTTTATCCCCTCCTCCAGGGGAGCCAAGAACATTGCATTCCCAATAACTAATCTGAGTCCTTGTGCGCCTGCCAAGGCGTGCGCCTTCTCAGGTTCTGCATGCTCCTAACCAGCCCTTCCCCTTAAAACCCCCGCCCATCGTGTGACAGAATATTATGTGATATGTACGTTCTGGGGATAACTTTTATTGACTTGGTGAATGCTCACAAATATTTATTTTAAAAAGAATACAAAGACATACAACAGTGTTAAAAAAAGCTATGGGGTGGAAATATCATAATTTTAACTACTGAAAGTATTATTCTTCTTTGGGGGAAACTATACTTGCTTTAGAAAATAACTTGATCTAAGCCCTTGGATCAGGGAGGGAGGTCTGAGGGCAGAGGAGGTGACAGGAGCATGAGCAACAGCAGGAAGTGGCTCAACTGCTCTGCATCAGGCCAGAATCAGAGGCAGAGGGGGGAAGGGGAGCTATTCCTCCAAGGACAGAGGTGGCTGCTGGGAATTTTCTGGCAGAGGGATGGCCAGAGGACATGGTGAGAGAGGACTGGCTCATGTGCTATTTGAAAGTGCTCACCACGACGCATGCTCCCCCCCAGTGTTGCGCTCACCAGAGGCACGGGTGTTTATGTGGGGGCGGGGAGTGTGGCGTGTCTCTGTGTCACACACACTGTGCATGTGCCCATGCATGATTATGTCTACGGGGGGACTAGATCTCCGAAAGAGCAGAGAATGCATTTGTGGAGGTAGAAGCTGGGACTTAAAAGTGACTATGAAAAAGTAAAATCAATCTTCAGAAATGTGGGGGAGCGCTTTGGACTTCTACAAGCAGTGGAATAGGGGTTGAATTGTTTTAGCTAGACCTCATGATCTATAATTATAGAGCAGGAAATAATTCAGCTGGACGACTCATATGTTACGCTTAGTTACCTCAGTGAGGAAACGGTAAGAGTTTTCTCTATTATTCATGTTCTCTACAATGAGCATTTATTTTATTTTAAATCAGAAAAAGTTGTTTTTTAAAAATGCACTCATTCTGAGCCTCCCTGGCTTTGTCCATCAAGTCAAAAAGGATTTAACAAGTAGATCTCACAGCAAGTGTTGATGACTAGTAACTAATAACCTGTGTGCGCCGGGTCGGTCACTTCCGCGGAGTAATTGTGATTCTGTAAGACCGGGGTTAGAGTTTCAACCAGAGCAAGACAAGCCTGACTCACAGTGTATGGCTCCACAGTCTACCTAAGGAAGGCTAACCTTCCTCTGTAGCTAAAAATGTGCATAAGCGACGTGGGTTCGATGCCTGGCAAGGGAGATTCCCACATGGCACCGGCAGACCTCTCCTGCCTCACCCGCTGCTCCCCTCGGCAGTGTGTTTCCGTCTCTGCCTGTTCTGCTCCCCACTCTGTCTCTGGTGAACCCTCTCGCCGCCCCACGCCTCTGGTCTCTACCCCAGCTTGTATGCATAAATAAATCTTTAGAAAAATGTTGCATAAGGCTTAGAATTTGCAGGAGATAAATGATATCTTACGGATGACACTTAAGAAAAGGAGAAGAGGGCCTCCCTGGTGGCACAGCAGTTGAGCGCTGCGCTGTGGAGCTGTCGGCAGCTCGTGATGCGAGTTCGACGCCCAGCCGGGGAGAATCCCACATGGTGCAGCAGACCTCTCCTGCCTCGCCCGCTGCTCCCCTCAGCAGTGTATTTCTGATCTGCCTGTTCTGCTCCCCACTCTGTCTCTGGTGAACCCTCTCGCTGCCCCACACCTCTGGCCAGCTTGTATAAATAAATCTTTAAAAAAAAAAAAGAAGAAAAGGAGAAGAGCGTTCTAACACCTGCGGGAATTCTGGCTCTGCTTGGGAAAATGGACCGTAATATATATTCCCAGAGGGTCTTGAACTATCATCAAGAATAGTTGTGTACTGCCTCTTTTTCTTTTTCTAGATATCAGGAGCATTACTCTTCTTTGCCCTCCAGTGTGAATAAAATCCCAAGTGGCATAGAGCCTTCTAGGCTTCAGAAGGCAATGACTGCATCTCTCTTCTACAGCTGCAACTCAGGTTCTAGAACAAAGTCTGAGACAGACAAAGTTCTAATAATGACTAAACATACCTACTGTTCTTAAGTGTTTACAAGGTGGCAGATTTTATTTTAAATACTTCATTGTAATTGTGTGTGTGCTTGTGAGCATATTGAAGATGTATTTTCTTAAAAATCACTTGATAAATGGAAGGGAGGAATAGAGAAATAAGACAAGGGAGGCATAGAGAGAGGGAAACCGTAAGTTCCTGTTTGGAGTTTGGTCACTTTCCCTAGGGTATTTTTCTTCTTCCTTGATGAAGGAGAAGGAAGAGATCAGCTAAGTCCTTCAGAATGCAAGTGGCGGCAGGCTTGCTTGTCTTTCTCTTTCTTGTCTTTCTCATGTGAATAGGAATTGGACTCATGTACTCCATCCCAGCCTCACACATTATTTGGGTAATCTGGGGTCTGGCTTGCATTAACTTTAGTTTGGAAGTTTAAGGGGAGAAGCCGGGCCCGCAGAGGCTGCTGCCATTCTGCACCACAAGAGGGCAGTATTTCAACAGGTCTGAGATTTCAAAAACATCATAAAATGTGCTTCCTTTATCTTCAGCAAAAAGCCTGTTGGACTGATTATTTCAGCTCAAGAATTTTAGAGTCCAAGGGAGGATGCATTTTAATGACTCCGGGGAACGGATCAAATTAAACACATTATCCCGGATTTTCTTCCCTTGCCTCCTCTCACCCGCCTTCTCCACGGCGTCTGTCTGCGCAGCGTGGGTTTCAACCCTTCGCCCTGAATCATTCCCTGTGCAGAGCCGCAGCCCTTGCTGAAGAACCAAGGGCCAGAAAGGCCTCAGCAGCCTGTCTTGGCGCAGATCCTCCAAGGTCACCTTCCAGTTGGATAAACTTATGAGCCACTGAAAGTTGAGGGCTTGAGAGCTCGCCTGCAGCTGGGCAGGGAAACAAAGGCAGACCCCCGCGCTGCCGCGTCCTGCCTTGGGCTCTATGTGTGGTTCTAGGAGCTTTCTGCACGAGATCTGTCATCTCCCCATCAACCTTGCAAGAAAAAAAGTATTGCCATTTGATAGGTGAGGAAACAAACATAGAAATAAATATTAAAAAAATATTAGAAGGGGAAAAAAAATGTGTTTAAGGTCACCACACTAGTGAGTGCTGACCTGGGAGGCGACCATCGCGAAGGGTCCCTAAACCTGGAATATGTGTAGAATTTCCCTAAAGTGAAGTGCCCTGCTTCTCTTATTCCTGTTCCACGACACTTGGCCAGAAAAGGAAGCAGACACATGGAATGTTTCCCCAGCTGCAACAGCCAGACAGACGTCCACTCTGGGTGCCCAGAGTGTGAACCCCGAGCCCTACTCATTCTCTGTTCCCTGCGGCGCTTGGAACAACCTGGCATTTAATGGCGCTCAGGTCCGCACAGACAGACTCACCTGCATCTAGAGTCTGTGACCCCTGGGAGTGTTTGACAGACTTATTTATGATTTTAAAACTGTTTCTGTCTCACCCCTAAAAAACCTGGACATTGGTTTAACATTATATACAGGTTTTTGATGTACAGCTTTATAAATCTTCATCTGTATATACGACATCATAACCACCACCATTTATTGATCCCTTTTATCTGATTCCCACATCCCTTTCCCCCTTCCTTTTTGGGAACTACTGTTTTGTTCTTAGAGTCTAAACTTATTTTTTGTTCATCTTTTTTATTTCTTTAAAACCTGAGTGAAATCATATGTTTGCTTTGTCAGCCTTACTTTTTTCACTACTATCTCACCTTTTTAAAGTCGTTTCTGACCAACTTTTTGTTAACACACCCTGAGAAATCCACAAGTGTTGCAACTGCTTTCTTAGCTTTATTCTCACGGATAAGATATGTAAGATGTTTTTTTTTAAAGTCAGAACTAACTAATCAATCAAAACAAGCAGCTGTAATCTGATTTTAGAGTAATCTGCATGATAAGAGCTGGCCAAGGAGAAATAATTTCCTATCACAGTGGGATAACATGCAAATGAAATTTAAACTCCAGCCCTCTCACGTCCCAGAATGTTGGGGAAGCAGCAGGCAGCACGTGCTCATGAAGGGGAACGCCAGCGGAGTCGTGTTTTCTTGCAGGTTATTCTCGATCTTGTTTTCGTAAGGAACGAACTAGCTCTAAACATTTCTAAATATTTCACTCCATATGGTCCACATCCCAAACTTAAAAATATCCACCAACTGCCCACAGAAAAGGTTTTTAGAAGAAAAACAGATCAATTTTATTGGGAACCCTCCACAGAAAAGCTTTCCTGGGAGTAAGCTATTGGCTGCCTGCCCTGTGATGTGGTCTAGTATACTCATGCAGAAGCTGGACAAGTGTTTGTCGGCCCTGTCATGGAAGTGTCATATTGGTGAGAGTTGGGCCAGAGGACCCTGGGGGAAGGACCCACCAACTGGAAAATTCTTTTTTTTTTTTTTTAAGATTTATTTATTTATGCATACAAGAGCTGGGGTGTAGGCCAGAGGTGTGTGTGTGGTAATTCACCAGCGACAGAGTGGGGAGCAGAACAGATGGGTCTACTGAAAGACACTGCTGAGGGGAGCAGCGGGTGAGGCAGGAGAGATCTGCTGCGCCATGTGGGAATCTCCCTGGCTGGGAGTGAATTCGTGCTACAGTGGCTGCAGACAGCTTCATAATGCTGAGACTTAACCCTTTGTGCTACCAGGGAGGCCCCAACTACTGGAAAATTCTAATAAGTGAAGCACACAGTAGTGATCGCTTCTGACCTTCACAATGTCCACCATGTTGTTTTGAGACAAGTCTGGCCAGTGACCTAGCCACCTCCGCGCTATGTCAGAGGGCTCTTCTGACTTTCTCAGAACTCCCTTCCAACCCCTGAAAGCAGGACAGGTCACAGGCTGTGAATAACATTTGGGAGAGAAATTAGAGAAACCACAGTCATTAAAAAGTGGTTGCCAATGAGAGAAACGGGTTGGGAAATGGTGGCTGCACCTAAAATGAGAAAATGCTACGGCTCTCCTCGCTGTCTTGACAACCAGCTGTTACAGGACAGAGTTAATTGTATCAGCACAAATCTGGTAATGCCTACTGCGTGGTGGGGGGGAGTATCACATGATGCACTATCACACTCCCCTGAGGCCCACAGGCCACTTCCAGGGTGGTCTCTTCTGGGTGAGGGGAGCAGTGACCCCCCCCCCCAACACACACAGAGGGCAGCACTGTTGAACAAATACTGCTTGAGTGCCACTATGTGCCAGGAGGGAAGGGGCTCAGGATTCAGCGCTAAACAAGGAAGGCAAGATTCCTGCTCTCACAGGCCTTACATTCTAGTGGGGAAGAGAGAAAATAAAATAATGTGCAAATAAGAAAATGAGAGTAACGGTTGCTATGAAGAAAAACAGAGAGGTGGGAAAGAGAGGTCCTGGGTGACTTCTGCAGAAGGCTGGCAGGGCATGTGCATGTTTCTGGATGATGGGAAGAAGCAGCCCCGTGTGGATCTGGGAAGAACATCCCAGGCAGGGGGAACAGCAAGTTCAAAGGCCCGAAGGTAGAAACCTTGGTGTTCTTGAGAAACACAAAGGCCAGGGACTGTGCTGCCCCCAGAAAGTGACAGAATCCTGAATGTACTTTGAACGGGGTCATTTGGATAAAGGGCGTTTCGAGACAGCCACAATTGCCGAACCTACAGTTTGGACTGAGGCTTACCCGGGGTGCAGCTAGGCTCAGTCACAATTCCAGCTCACGGGAGTGGCCGAAATCCCCTTGGGAGGACCCCTCACATGCGGGTCTTGAATCTGAAAAATCAGCAGGGACCAAAAAACCACTCTTGTCCTTTATCAACTTTGAGAACCCCCTCAAGATACATTTTCTCTGAGATTGTCAGTGCAAGACCAGTATTTCAAAATCTCCCAGGCACCAATGATTCTTCCCATTATTTCCCTGAAGCCCATACCAGGGCTTTCCACAGAGTCCCCTCAAACAGCACTCTGCTGATCTGGACAATTGTGAAACATCGCATTATTACAGTCCACTGGAGAAGGGGAAGGATGCAACCGTGGGGTTCTGGTGTCTGCTGCGGCCTCAGGCTCTGCCACACACAGCTCCACCTCCCTGTTTGTTTTTTTTTTTAACCAATTTTCTTTATTACATGTCTATCCTGTTGCTAAAGGTAGATGGAAAATGCTGAGTCTTGGAAAATAGCTCTCCATGACAAACTACACAGACACCTGAAGAGCGTCCTACTGGGAGGAGGGTGTCTAGACCGGGGGGGCGGGGGGCTGCTCACTCACCTACAGAGGACATGGGACCCAGGCTGCTCTGACCTCTCTCTCCCATTGTCTTCTGCAATAGCTTCATTTTAGAAATAAGCATCCTCCCCACCTGGGCCTCTGCCTTGGGTCCCCATTGTGCTGAGTTGGTTGCCAACTAATCCTGTGAAGTGACCACACATGATGGCTCAGCTTTCTGGAGTTGAGTCCCACCCCTGCTTCTCACAGGTGGTGATTGTGGGACATGCGGCCTGACCCCTCCCAGGCAGAATGCTTTAGGTGTCCAGCCTCCCACTTAACTACCAGCGTGGTCATCTGACTGGACTTGGATGGGGAATGGCTGTCCATGGGGGGGGGATGACTCTCATGGACTGGGTTTTTGGGAGGACAGTGAGACCCCCTTGGTGTGATGTGGGCAAGGCTAGTACCGACGCAGAATCCTGAAATATTGATCTCTTCACACTTTGCTGTGTCTGGACCCATCCTTCACGAAGAACATCCAGATGGGAAGAGGAATGATTAACATTCATTATTGTCTTAACCTGTTTCTCTTCCAAATTCAGCTCTTAACGAATCAAAAAGGAAGACCCTGAGTGGAGCAAACCTAGCACACACCATCTTGAAGATTCATAAGGGAACAGGGAGAGGCTGTGGCCCAGCCATACCTCCCTCCCCAAAGAGAGTTGAGGGTCACTTGGGATAGGAGAAGAGGAGCAGAAGATGATCCTGGACACTATTCTGGAGAATATATGTGCTGACTGGGGGGTGAGGGGGCCCACAAACAGGAGCTGTCCTTACAGAGAGGGATGGCGGGCGACACCACCCCCTGCCCCGCTCTCAGTCTGTGGCTCATCAGCAGAGGAACCCAACCTTCACCCACACTGCCCTGTGCAGCCAGCTGCCTCCCACCTCAGCACAGTTCCAGGACACTTGTGAGCGTCTCCTTCATGAAACAGAGCAAGGGATCTTGACTCAGAGGGCTGAGCAGTGTAGAAAAAAAGCACTGAGACCTGTGTAGGGTTGGATAGTGGGGAAACAGACCTTATTACACACTCCCTGTGTGCAGCTGTAACGAGCAGCCCTGGCACAGGAGGTGGTGGGGTCTGAAGGAAAGCAGGCAGCTTAAGAGACAGCAGCTGGATTTAGTGGCACTTGACACTTGAATTGAGTGGCTTTAGGGCTTAGGTAACATAAGCATGGGACAATTTTTTTTATTAAATGTATGGTTTCCTAGGGGTTTGATATACCATATGGCTGTTTTTTTTTTTTTTTAAATCATTATGTGATTGTCTTTTGACTGGTGGGGTTAGGCTGGCAGTTTCTGGCCTCAGATTTTGAGGATATATAGTTCAATCGGATTTTGACCTAGCAGCTAATGGCAACTTTATCCACAGGCAAGCAGCTGTTTTTAATACAGGCAGGTCAGAGCAAGAGCCCCACAAACATGTAAAAACTGCACTTGACTCAGTAAACAGAGGCGAGGTTTTGATTAGAAAGAAATGAGAGTGTTTCCATGTCAGTTTTTAAGTATGGGGATGGAATAGTTTTGTTGTTGTTGTCCTTGGTTATAAATCTGTAGTTCAAGACTGAAAAGCAAAAAAAGCTACATTTCACGTGACCTAAAATAATTTGTGTGTGTGTAAAGCACATTATGCTTCAAAGTAATATATGTGCCAGGCATAACCAGACAGGGCTCCATCAGTCACACAGTTCCTGGTGCTCCTTTGTACTATATTGAAGACTCAGGACTATTTCCAGGGGGTAGAGAGCAATATTATATAACTGTAAAGTGGTCAATTCATCAGGAAGACATAGCTATCCTAACTGGGTATGAAACTAATAACAAAGGATATTCAAATCTATGAGGCAAAAACTTACAGAAAAGAAGAGGAAAAGACACAATTATAGTTGAAGATTTCAATACATCTCTCCTAGTACTTGATGGAAAAAGTAGACTGAAAATGATTGAAGCATTTTAACACTGTCAGTCAAATACCTACCTGACAGTTATCGAATACTTCATTCTAAAGCAGCAAAATACATACTTTTTTCAAAGCAAAACACATTTCCAAACATGAAATGTTTATCAAGATTCTGAGTAATAAAATAAAGCCTCCTACAAGAAATGAAATCAATACCCAAGCAGAATTAATTAGAAACCAACATGAGAAATAAATCTAGAAAATGTCTAATTAAGAAATATTTAAAAAATAACACAGTGGTCAAAAAGGATCGCATAAAAATGTTTTGAGCTGAATGAAACTGAAAATACAACCTATCAAAAATTTTGTGATGTCTAAAGCAGTGTTTAGAGGGAAAGTTATAGCATTAGGTGTTTTTAATACAAAAGAAGAAATCTAAAGTGAAAAGGAGGAAGACACTGGAGATTAGTGAAATAGGAAATGGACAAAAAATTGAGAAAAATAATGAAATCAACAGCTGAGGGGAGGAGGCTGAGAGATGGCACCTGAAGACGTCCACGTTCTAATCTCTGGGACCTGTTACTTTAAATGTTACTTTATATGGTAAAGGGGGCTTTGCAGTTGGGATTACTTAAAGACCTTGAGCAAGACAGATTACCCTGTAATAATCACAAACATTCTTATTTAAGAGAACAGGAAGATCAGAGTTAGAGATGTGATCACGGAAGCAAGAAGCTAAGATGCAGGGGAGGGCCACGGGCCAAGATTGCTGGTAGCCTCTAAAGACTGAAAAAGTCAAAAGTCAAAGAAATGGATGTTTCCCTAAGAACTGGTGCTACCCACCCTGATTTCAGCACCATGAGGCTGATTTTGGACTTCTGACACCTGAAATGGTGTGGTAATAGATCCGAGTCACTTTAAGCCCCTAAGTTTGTGGTAATTTTTACAGTAGCAATAGAAAACTAATAGCCTCCTGAAAGGTCAATAAAATAGATAAACTTCTAGTCAGACTTACCAGGAAATAGGAAAGAAAATACATATTACTTATACCATAATAAACAAGGGGAATCACCCCAGATTCACCAATCATTAAAAGGATGACAAAAATTATGAACAATTTATGTCGATAAATTCTATAGCTTAAATGGAATGGATCATTTTCCTAAAAGACACACTTTACTGTAATTTAATTAGTAGATAATAACCTACGTCTCTTAAAGGAACTGAATTCATAATTGAAAAGTTTACAATAAAAACTAACAATATGAAAACTCCAAGCCCAGATGGTTTCATTGTGAATGATCTCAAACCATTCAAGAATAAATAATAGCAATTCCACAGGAATTATTATGTAAAATAGAAGGGAAGGTAATACTCTCCAGCTTATTTAATGGTCAGCGTTAAGCTGATTCCACTCCCCAGGTCATCATGGATGAATTTCAAAGTATATGTAAGTAAATGAAGCCAGATTTGTAAGACTACATGCTGTATGATTCATTTATATAAACTTCAGAAGAGCTGGGCCTCCCTGGTGGCCCAGGGATTAAAGTCTGAGTGCTATCAAGCTATCACCAGTCACTGCAGCCAGACTTCAACCCTCAGCAGGGAGCTAACTCACACATGGCGCAGCAGACCTCTTCTGTCTTGCTCGCTGCTCCCCTCAGCAGTGTATTTTCAGTAGATCCACCTGTTCTGCTCCCCACTCTGTCTCTGGTAAATCCTCTAACCCCCTCCCCCACAGCTCTGGCCTACACCCCAGTTCTTGTATGCAGAAATAAAGAAAAATAAATCTTAAAAAAAAAACTTTAGAAGAGGTAAAAACATAGCAGCAGAGAGCAGCTCCATGCTCCTGTGGGCCATGGGTGGGGGCAGGGTGTTGACTCTAATGAGACCCAGAGGGGAATGATGGAGATGCTGTTATATCTTGACTGTCATAGTGGTTACATGACTACACAACAAGAGTTGTCAAAACTCATCACACTGTATACTTACAAATGGCGAATTTTCTTATATGAAATAACACCCTCAATAAAGATAATTAAGATAACATTTGTTGAATTTTTCTGAAGAGAACAGATGGAACAGCATTCAAGTCATATCCTACTGCTACAGAGCAAGATGGAGCGCCAGGAAAGCCGACTGGCAGCTGGACATTCGCAAGAGGGGATGTGGGTCGTGGGAAGCTGAGGGACAAAGTCTCGCTTCTCACCGGGCTTGGGGCACAGGTGTTTGAATCTGCAGCTGCTTGTTCAGGATCTGCTGAGAGCAATGTTCCAGCAGAAACCAATGTGAGATAAGGGAGAAAGCTCCCCTAGAAGGCAGCCTTCCTGGGGCTGAGTAATTTCAGAACAAGAAACAGTGGCAGCCACCACTGAATCAGGGGGCTGCAAATGCCTCTTCACAGGGGACAGTGGAGACAAAACCACATTCACTTCCGCAGTGGAATGGGATGCCAGAAACGCAAGGCTCCCAGGCAAGTGGAGGTGATGTTTTCAGGATGTTAGATTAGAAATAAAGGTCCCATAAAGTAAGTCCCACCCAGTGCCTGGAGCTGCCACCATTGCAGATTTCTAAGCTTTCTTAAGAAGGGAACCACTTCCCAAATTTCACCCTCGAATTGTTGAGATGGTTTGCACTGATGGCCTTCTTGTACCCTTTCCCTAATATGGTGCTGAAAAGGTCATGTTCTTCCAACAAAAACAGAGGGGCCTGCAGCACTACCAAGACTCAATCAAGGAATCACCTTATTCACCCTTCAGACACCACTGAGCCTATGCTGTGGTCTTTGGCAATAATAAGCTGAGAGTTCTGGGAATATCTCTTAAATGCTAGGATTGGTACATTATCTAAAACAAGTATGTCCTCATGACTTTGATCATCTTTAGCGTTCTCTTAGATTTCCCCAAAAGTGCGGGACACATGAGTACAGTTGAGATTGTAAGACCCTAAGAGAAATACACTGTCCCAGAGGAAGGCAATTCAACTGCATTTGTTAAAAGAGCCACAATTCAACATATGTATGGAGTATTCTTCTAGACGAATTCAGGAGGATAAGAAATTATAGAGGATGGAACGTGGGACTTTTTATTTCTTTTGGCGTCTAACACATTGGTGAGATAATTTGATGTTAGATTTTAATATTCAGGGAATTTAATTTTGGAGTTGCAATTTCAACCTGGGAAATTCATAATGGGAGAATTCCTTTCATGACAGGAATATTTTATTATGATGTTTTATTGGACGATCTTAATGTTATCACTTAATTTCAGTAAGGAATCTCTGATGAATTATTTGGGACAATGGGTCTGAATATAGCTGAATGGAAAGTAGAAGAGAGAGTGCTTGAGCCCAGCATGACTTCTGAGTTTCTGAATTTATACTATGATGCATTACAGAGCTTTCTGGGGACAGAACTCATCACTGTGCATTAGCAGTTTCATGAAAGAATAGAGGTCAATTTCGAGGAGAAGTTTCATAAAGTGCGAGAGACAGGAATCTGACGGACTACAGATTCCTTCCCCTGGAGGGAGCGCCACACTAGGGTACACCATAGATTTAGGGGTTAGCCCCCCGGGAAATGCCAGGAAGAAACACTCCTCTCTTTTCTTGATTCTAGTGCTTGTCAAGGTGGAGAATTGTTGCATTAGAACAGCATTTCAGTGTCACCTGGGAACCTGTCAGAAATGCAGATTCTAGGGCATCACCCAGACCCAGTGAATCAGAAACTCTTCAGCGGGCCCAGTATTACAACAGGCGACCCTGATACCTGTGTGGGAGTCAGCACCTCTGCCATGGAGTAACTCTGCTGGCCTCTTGCCAGCTTCTCTGTCCCTGGTGAGTGCAGGTGGGAGTGACCACTCAGATGACTGGATCTGAGAGAAGAAAGTGGGCATGTGAGGAGCGTCTGGCACTGCTTTATTTAGTCCCTTCGGGTTTCTCTTTCTTTGGGAACTGCCTGCCTGGGTTGGGGGGATATGCTGGATTGACTGGTAATCTCCAAGATGTGGCAAGTCTGAAGGGCAGGCACTGCCTTCATTCAGAAGCCTGGAGGGTAATTTAGGCAAAAGGAATGAGTCCCTGTGCCTCTGACAGTCATGCCGACAAGTGGTATCATTAATAGTTCATTTCCATCTTTCTGGCTCCTGTGTTCATCTCTCAGTTTGGCTCTGAACTTGGGCAAGAAGGAGGGATGTTTATTGGGGGGGCTGTGGCCCATGGGCTATCCTTGAATAAGGCCAACAATTAGGATGTTTTGAACCCTATTAAACACCCTGCTCTGTGGAGGTGCTTGGGTGCATAAGGAGTGGGGAGCAAATTATTTATTAGTTTCTGTTGCCTGAGTGCTGTCAGAGGATGCCTAACTGATCCATCACCATGACTTCATCTGCTGAAATACAACCAATGTGGAAAATATGATTCACCATCCAGGCCAGGTCTTTCATCAGAAATTAGTCAAGAACAGGAAGTGACAAACTCATCTACTATTCCCAGATGTGCTTTCCAAAAAATGGCTCTTGTCAAGTTTGGATTCTCCATGGAATATATCTGGGATATATCACTATTCATGATCACAGATAATCAAGAGGAATCTGGGAGAGATCTAACTAGATGACATTTATGAAACCGGAGAGAGACAAGCAGCTAGAAAACTTCAACCTGCTTTCAAGTTTGAGGATCACAAACATATACATTCCTCCTATGACAACACTTTGTGATTAACTATGCAATTTCTTTTCTTTTTATAGCCTCTAGGTCTTTAAGATTAAATTAGCTACATGTCAATAAATTCTATATGTTCATTCTTTCAGCAAAACTGTGCCACATCCTAAGATTAATTGTTGACGTTCAGGTGAAGACACAGCCCCATGGAGGAAGATAAAATCTCGTGGTGGGTAAGTGCAGGCTTTTGTATGTCATTGAGTTTTTTCTCAGTGAACTGAGCCCCTAACTTTTTTTTTATGATGTCAAGATTTGGTCAGTATCAGACATTATAATTATTAAGACAGAACCTGGAAGTACCATGACTGCCTGCCAGGATTCTGTGCAATTTGGCCCGACACAGAAGCCCACCTTCAGGATGGATTAAATTAAGTAAGAAGAACAAATGTGATAGCAAGCTCCAGTAAGGGCTGACAACGAGAAAAGAAATCAGACCAGAATTATATTATCCTTGACTTACAAGCTTGTTGGTTGTTCTCTAAAACTTCATTTATTATCAGTTGTTTTAGAATGTAAAGCTTGAAAGTCATCTTATCTATAGAGATTCAGCTCCCTCTCCTACTCTACAGGGACATTTAATCCATAATTTGAAAGCACATTGACAATGAGATCCTATACATTTGCAATACAAATCAGTGTTATTATGGTAGCACCATTATCTAACCAAAGGAAATAATATCAAATAGCTTCTGTTTATTTTGGGAGAGTTTTGAGGATAAAGGGATAGGAAAAAAAAACTTGGTAAAAATTTCAAACAGGATTTCTTTTCACTTCCAAGTATTCTAGAATTTGATGACACTGACACCTTTAAGGTATTTTTCTTTTACCTAAAGTTTCTAGGGAATTTAAAGTAATTGCTTCCTTTTTTCCCCCATGACAAAGTGTCATTTATGAGGGGGAAAAAATGTCTCCCTAAGGTATCCAGGCGAGAGTTGAGAGAGTGAGCAGAAGGAAGGATGTGGTTAAAGAGTATGTGTGAGTGTGTGTGTGTGTGTGTGTGTGTGTGTGTGTGTGTGTGTGAGAGAGAGAGAGAGAGAGAGAGAGAGAGAGAGAGAGAGAGAGAGAGAGAGAGAGAGAGAGAGAGAGAGGATGGATGTGACAGAGTTGCTTAGAAAGAATGAACTGAGCTTGAGAGCTGGAAAGCCTAAAGACAGGCCAGGAGGTGGGGCGGGACGTTCCCCTGAAGCAACCCATAAAAGAAGAGAAATAAAATTAGACTGAATGAGAGAGATACTTAATTTCCTACATTGCTCTTAGATGATGTTCACCCAGAACGGAGCTGCTTCTTGATATGGGGGACAACTCAACTAGAATCATCTCGAGGAGGCTTGTTGGCAGGGGCCTGCAGAAGTCCATTTGTGCATATGGTAGCTGCTAAGGTACATGTTCCTAAATAAGTCGATGTGAGCAAAATAACTTGCACATCAGGCAGACCAGCTAAGTTATGGCCATGCTAGTTCTTTGTACCCTTGGATAGTATTCTGAAGCAAATCAGAAGCTTCTAAATCTTTATGGTACAATGGAGCCACTACTGAATTCTTGGCTTGGCTTCATTTCCCCTTTTTGTATAGACTCAGCCAGCATCTTGGTGGCAAGGCAGTTAAAGCATGGAGGGGAAGAGCTCCTGCCTTTTTACAAATTGCTCATGAATTTTCAAGTGTGCCTGTTGGCCGCTGATAGTGGCAGTTTCCTTAGACCTCTGACTGGATAATGCTCTTGGACACGGTTGCTGGAGAGGCAGCAAATGAACTGAACTCCTTGTCTAGCACGTCAGATCAAAAGCAAACAGGATGGGCTGTGCCAAGTGTAATTCACAAAAATGGCCCCAAGGAAATGAATGCAAGTGCAAACCTGAATGCTCTTTGCAAGGAGAGGCAATCCCTATGTATTCTGTGACAACCTCTGCTGCAGAGCAAATAGTCCTAGAACTGAAAACCAATTTGAGAAAAGGCTGATACACAGGGGTCAGTGCTCAGGTAGGCACTTGCTGTCACAGCCAAGAGTCAGAGGACATCTGACAGTAGGCCAGAACTTGTGCAGGATTCATTTCTGAATTGCAAAGCGATGACTATAAAATGCATATAATTTATAGGGATTCATAATTAGCAATCACATTTCTTTTGTAAACAGAACATTGCATTCCTCTTTGCAATGTTTTAAGTGCCTTTTGATAACCAAGTCTCACAGGCTGGATTAATTCTGAGTCACTCTTGCAAATGAGTTTCCTGAGACTTTCAGAGGAAAGCCCTGAATCCAGCTGAAAGAGGAACAAGCACATTTAAATGGAAAATCTGATCCTCCCATCTGACAGCATCTGGCATTTCCACTTTGGCTTACTTATTCGCAAATTAAACTTTCTACAAAAATCTTACAGATTGCCAAGGAGGTGTTTTCCTTCAGATTTTTAATTTCAGACACAAATACCCTAAGAATACTCTTGTATTTTATCCTTTCGTGAGAATATGACAGTTGTGATGGTCTTATCCTGAAATTAATAAAGAGAAGCTATCCTAATTAATAACCTTAAGTGTTCACAAAGCCCAAACAAGTTCAGACATTTTTGTGATAAACACAAATGAATAAATACAGAGCATGTTTTACTGTTTTCTGGTTCTGATGTGCCCGACTGGCATCAGGGTTTTGGGTCAGTACCATTCCACTGTTATAAAGGTAAAATTGTTAGCAGTGCCTTGGCATTTGGGCTTAGCATTCATTCTGATATTTCTCTTCTTTCCCTCCACTTTCTGTATTATAATCCTGCCTTCCCTTCTCATCCTTAAGAAGCAGGTTGCAAACACTCCAGCGATGAGTTGATGGAAGGGGCCTGTCTCTTTGAAGATGATTGTGTCCTTTTCCTTTTCATAATCAATTTAGGTATCAAATCATAGCTTAGGGATAGTCCCCCCGCTCCCTGTCTTTTATTCCCTCTGAACATCTCTGGCATCTAGCGTGGTACAAAAGCAAACCCACACAATTGGCACGATTGTGGCACAATTTGTGAAACTGAGAGTATCTGTAAAAGATGATCATATGCACACTCCACAACCACCCAACAAACATGGGCACACATGTGCACAAAGGAAATGTATGTGACTGTTCATACCAGCATGATTTAGAGTGGTAAAAAGCTGGAGTCAATCCATCAGAAGTAACCGATTGAAGACTGTGATATATTATGAAACCTAATTCATAATATTATTATGAAACCTAATTCAAAGAGATATATGCATCCCTCTGTGTTCACCACAGCATTATTCACAATAGCCAAGAATTGTGAGCAACCTAAGTGTTCACTGATGGATGCGTGGATAAAAAAGATGTGGCATATATATGGAATATGGCATGGAATATCACTCAGCTATAAAAAGACAATCTTGCCATTTGCAACAACATGAATGAAACTAGAGGGTATCATGCTCAGTGAAATAAACACCATATGACTTCATTAAAATCTGGTACATTGAAAAACAAAAGAAGTGAATGAACAAAATAAAAATAAACTCTTAGAGCACAAGAACAAAATAGAGGTGACCAGCGGGGATGGGGGAGGGAGCGAGTACATTGATGACTTTTGGTGATGAAAACAATGTAGTATATATAGATACTGATTTATAATACTTACACCTGAAACAGATGTAATATTATAAGCCAAAGTTACTACAGTAAAAAATCGTGGTCTATAAACGATAAATATGAACAAATTGCAAGTAACAATACAATTACATTCACAAAGATAATGTTGAGCAAAGGAAGCCAGACACAAGAGTATATGTACTGTGTGTAGTTTAAAAACAAGCAAAACTAATCTAAGGTGTTAGAAATGGGACAGTAAAGATGGGCCAGACAGTGATAGGAAGGAGACATGATTAGGGCTTCTGGGTATGAAGATGACCTATTTGTTGATCACAAGTTCTGGCTGACAGTTTTCTTTGACTTTAATAAATGCAAATTAGTAAACAAATTAATAATTACTGAACAGATGGCATTTTCTGAAAGATCAATTTCAAAATGTGAGGTCTCTGGCGTTATATAAAGTAATAAAACGACTTCTGGGGAGTAAAATAATTGGCAACTATGGATCAATTTAAGGCGTCGTGTTCTTTTTTGGGACCAGCAGAGGGCGCTGGAATTAAATGATTCCCTCTTGAGCCTTTCTTGTTTCAAGGGCATGGGCTAACAAAGGAGAGAACTATCAGAACGGAGGAAGAGGCCCCTGGAGCTCGGGGAGTGACCGCACTAGATGGGAAGACCACTTCATGGAAGAGTTTTAAGGATTAAGAGATGCAATGCACAGCAAGGGAGAAGCTGTGTTTTGATGGCAGTGATATTTTGATTATGATCTGTGATTGCCCACAATTGTTGAGAAATTGGCTATCCTAGTGTTTTTTCATTTAAAGCATAGCTCCACAGGTAAGGCCACCTCCTGGGGTGTCTCCATCATCTGAGGGGGCAGGTCTGAACATGCTAAAAGAGCAAACCTGTCTTGGCATTTCTGGGCTTGGTTCTTCAAGTCACGCCTTCCCCCCTCTCCCCAAACCACCCCAAGGATGAACCTGCCCACATTATTTCAGGCATTATTAAGTAGGAAAGGGGGGTTCTTTGTGCTTGGCAGGGGATATAAACGACTTACTTCTTCCTGATCAAAATATACAAGGGTGGAGCAAGCTGTCCCGCTCCAGCGGCTCTGCTGAAGGACAAATGTGTCAGGACAGTCTAGGCTCCATCATCTCAGTCAGTTTCTGGAGACACTGAACACGGGTCATCTTGCCTCACTGCTTTTTATGACATTCTGCTGATTACCATTCTACAGATCCACACAGAGTTTCACTCAGCCACTTAACCTACTTAATTATAAGAATTACTGTACTCACCATTTCTTCACATTTTAAATGTCCTTACAGTGTTCAGATTTGTTTATTCAAGCTGGATACTTGACTTCCAAATCCCTTTTATTTAGCTGAGCTTTTAAAAATGTATTTTTCTACTATTTTGAACAAATACTCTGTGACTAGAATTGTGACCCTCAGGTTGAGAAGAGCAAGGGCAGGACTTTGGAAGTAGCCTACACCCCTTGCACGGGGTCTCTTGCTGCTCAGTCAGCTTCCCCCCATTTGCACAGTTGTCCCCCATCCACTGCTTCCATTCCTTTGATTTTAGTTTCCAGTTACCAACAATGCTCTGGAAATATTATGTACAGTAAGATATTTTGAGAGAGACTACAGTCACATAACTTTTATTACAATTTACTGTTATAATTGGCCTATTTTATTTGTAGTAGTTGTTGTTAAAACCTTACTGTGACTAATTTATAAATTAAAACTCTCATAGGTATGTATGTATAGAAAAAAATACAGTATATGGAGGGATCAGTAATATCCTTGGTTTCAGGAAACCACTGGGGCACTTGGATATGACCCCCCGTGGAGAGGGGAGAGTGATATATGTCCCATGACAGGAGTGATGCTCTAATTTACAGGGCAGAAGTTCTGGTCAATTCTGATGTTAAAAACTGCTTCTTTGAATTGTCCAACACAAGTGATCTATTCTCAATTATCCTTCAAATATGTGAAAACCAGAGTCTAATTTTACCTCTACCTGGCTAAACATCTCTGAGATTTTTTAATAATATCTCATATGACATGAGAGTTTTTCTCTCGGTAATCACAATCAAAAGTTTCTTTTTGTCAGTATCTCTTAAAATACACTCTGTCCATACTCCTCAACTAGCAAGCAGATGTCTAAATTCCTGGGGATTCAAGTTGCTTAGTTGGCCACAGAAGTCAGTTTGGTCTAATCAGGTCTGCAGCTGAGAGCAAACTTAAAGTCTGTGGCGTTAGGCAAAGCTGGGGCCACAGGTCATGCCAATAAGTCAAGAGTAGCATCTGATCTTATGGAACTGGGCCAAGAAGCAGAAACCAGCTAAGAATTGGGTGCAGAGCAGAGTGAAGGCTCCTGGGGTGCTGGGACAGGCCCTGTTGCATCACCTGAGGGCAAGGAGAGCGCTCACTAGCTCCTATCACTGTATCAACATGGGATTGCCCAGCCTCTCCCAGCTCCAGCTGAGCGCAACTTCTGAAGACCCAACCAACAGCTGATGATTCCTTAATGATGGGTGGCTAGTGATAAAGGTTTGTTTTCTGTGCTTATATATTTGCTGAGCTCAATAAAAATTTTGTGGCTTTTCTCTATCACAGGGAAGGATGTGTGTCATGGCTTTTCTTACACCAAATGTGAGAAGTTCTAATTCTTTGACACTAATTGGGTGTCCAACAATTTGATCCAATTGTGATACTATCCAGAGTTAGTGCAGAGGCTACAAGAGCTCAGCTGCACAAGACTGCCCCCCACTTCAGCTGTAAATAGGATGTCCAGACCACCCACAATTCTGCCTGGCTGACCAAAAATTTGGGGGTTCCCATTAGCCATCTCTTTCAGGGTTGATAATTCTCTAGAATGACTCACAGAACCCCAGTTTATCAACAAAGGTCACAATCCAGAACAGCCAAATGGAGGCGCACTGGGGACGGTCTGGGAAGGGAGAGGCACTAAGCTACCAAGACCTCTCTGGGCACCTGTTTCCCCCAACCCCTGGCTCCCACTCCCCCCTCACCCCCCGCCAGCACATCGGTGTGCTCACCAGCCCTGAGGTTCTCTGAATCTCTGTTTGAGAGTTTTGATGACCTAATGTCCAGTTTCTCTTCTCTCCCCAGGGGTGGGATTGAAAGTCCCCATCCTCTAATTGCTTTGTTGGTCCTTCCGGTGACCACTCAATGTAGGGACACCCACCCAATCACCTCACTAGCATAAACTCAGGTGTGGTCAAAAGCAGGCTCATCATAATTTACAAGAAATTCTCCTGTCACCCAGGACATTCCAAGGGTTTTACGACCTCAGTGCTAGGAAACACTGGGGACAAAAAATACATCTTTTATGACACTACAGGGTGACAGCAAGGTAGCCTGTGACCTTGCTCAGGTCCCCCTCTGAGAATTAAATTGGAACAGCCAAAGATATAACAAATCAGATTGGATATCATATTTTAAGGAATAACCTGGGAAGGTGTGACAGGTTATAAACAAGAATATTTGAGCTCTAAAAATGTTAACTCAGGGCCTCCCTGGTGGCTCAGGGGTTTAAATGCAGCACTATGAAGCTATCCAGAACCTCTGTGGCATGAGTTCGATACCCAGCCAGGGAGATTCCCACATGGCATGGCAGACCTCTCCTGTCTTGCCCGCTGCTCCCCTCAGCAGTGTATTTCCGTCAATCTGCCTGTTCTGCTCCCTACTCTGTCTCTGGTGAATCTTCTCCCCACCCTGTATCTCTGGCCTACACCCCAGCTTGTATGCATAAATAAATAAATATTTTAAAAAAATAAAAATGTTAACTCAGGGTTGGTCTCTGGAATCCATGTCAACTGTTTCTGTCAAAAGCTGTTACCTTACAATTTATGTATCAGATTAAAAAAAAAGAAAGAAGATATCTACCTTGTGGAATAGAAAAAAGTAAGTATATGGCAGAATTTGTTCAGAATAGGCAGGGAGAGAAAAAACCCTGGATTTAGAAGAAGTGAGCATAGCATTACCCCAGAGGTGTTCTCTGCGGAACAAGGATGACTCCTCAGGCCTTTGCATGTGTGGATGAAGTATTTCTCATAGTTCTCTGTTTTCCTTTAGTCTGATTCCATGTTTACTAAGCAAGGCATGAGCGTGATCTAGATTTTCAGGTTTTTGATTCTAAGTAGAGAGCACCATGGACAGTAGATGCAGATCATATGGCCACTGGAAAGGGACAGGCCTAGTTGGCAATGTATTTTTGATGCAGAAGCATCTCTGTGAAAAGGGGAGGAACACTGGAGAGCACTGAACAGGCACCATTTCCCCACCCCTGTTTACATGCAGCAACCTCAGATTACAAGTGCCATTATGCCATGATCTGGACTTCCTGGACTGGGGAGTTACTGGAAATGAGGGGTGGAGCTGAGTGGTCCCTATATAACACAAAGGTAGGTGAGCCTTTCTTGCACACTCTCTTACTTCTTGTGGCCCAACTTGCACCCTGATACTTCCAGGAAGTGATTTGGAGGAGACAAACAGAGGAGAGATATGTAGAGAATTGGAAGAGACACTTATAAGAGACATAGGGGTGAGAGACACATGGGTAGGCTGTACTTGGCAGAGACAATGGCAGCTGTTATCTTGACTTGCATTTTTGTGTCTCTCTTCCTGAACCAGACTTGCTTAACCCCTTTCTTATGAGTCCCCACCAGAAGCTTCCTTACACTTGTGGCAAGCTTTTGGGCCAAAGTGGTCCCACTTTGGATCAATACTGTTTGGCTGGGCTTTTGCCCATGAGGGGATGGATAATTTGGGAGTACTGGGAAACTATTATTAGACATCTCTCTATAGGCACATTAATTCTATTAAAGAGCTTTCACACTAAGAGTCTGCTTCCTTTGCCTTTGTGCATGCAAAGACTAGATTCCTTTCAGAGCATGTATTCCTTAACAGTTTGGGGTCCCCTTAGTCATATGCTAACATTTTCATTCTCTTTTATGTAGAAAAACTAGGGTTTGAATGTCAGCCACACACATAGCTTCAGTAAAGACTGAGACTGATGACTCCCAAATCCATCATCTCCAGCGGGCACTCTCTTGATAAAGATAATGCATTATTGTTGGAGGGACAGAATGTCCTGAATGAACTCCACCCACTGGACTCCACCCCACTTCCATGCCAAAGAGATCTCAGGCCCGGAGGACTCCAATTCCCATCATGTCATGAATCTGCCATGACTCTGACCTCTTGAAGGGGGTGTTTTTGGGAACTAAGGGTGGAGGTAAGCAGTCATGCCTAATGTAAAAATGAAGACGTGGGCTTGCACTGCTTTCTTGCTTTTCCTGCTCTCAGCTTGTGCCTGCGTTTCAGCTCAGATGATGCTACTGGTAGAGTGTATAGATAAATTAATCTTCTCTCTTTCCCTGTTCTTCCTCTCATTCCCTCTACAAATAGACCTTTTATTAACTTTTCCCTGTGTTGCTGCTCTTGAGTCTTGTCCTCAGGTCTTAAGCATGTGGGTGAGGATGCACACCCAGTTCACTCCATTTCCCCTTGGGGCTGCCCTATAACATATCACTAGTCAGTCACACATGCAGCTTAAATTCACCCTGTTCCAGAATGAACTCAACAAAAATGTTGCCCTGCCAATCTCTTACATATCCCTAATTCAGTGAATTATACCACCTGGTCACTCAAGTCAGAGCCCCCATTACATCCTGCCTCACCGTTTGGAATTAACTACCAGACTGCCCATCCCATCATACTCTCTCAAAGCCGTCCCCTTTGAAGGATGGGCACTTTAACTCTGGCTTCAAGACCCCATCCAGGATCACTGCTATAGCTCTCTCTGATTAAGTCTGGTCTCCTGTGCTCCCTTCTGCCCCCTGCTGCTAGAATACTGCTGCTAAATTGTGAATCAGCTCAGGTTAATTGTATGCTCAAATCTCTTCAGAAGCTTTCAGCATTCCAGACTTCTCAGATGAGTCGCAGGGCTCTCTGTGATTTGATGCCCACCTCACCTCAAGTTCCTCCCCAAAAGACATTCTGTGTTCCAGTCTTCCTTATAATTTCCTGAAGGTATCATACAGTTTTGCACCTAGGCTCCCTAAAACAAATTGCTTCCCCTGCCTGGCATATTCTCATTTTCTGGGCTGAGCCCATCCTTGTACTGACATCAATTGTCTTTCTCCAAAGAGCCTTGTTTATAGCCTTCCCTTAGCCCACCTCCCTTGCTTTTAAGAGCCCTGATTATCTCCTTGAATGACATTAAGGATAATCTGTGCTAAGGCCTGGGTAGATTCCCATACCATAGGTTCTCCAGTCTTGGTTACCACCTCAGACCCAAGATCTCTTAGAGGGCAGGGATCTAACGTGGCTCAATGAGTAAATAAATGAGCACAATAGCTCTTGTCAAATGTTTGAAGAGCTTCGATTTCTTCAACAAATTAGTGATATGTCTTGAAGCCTGGGCAGAGTCAATACTAAGGAGCAAAAGTTACAGGGAGGCCAATTTTGGTTAATTTAAAAAATCTTTGTTTTTAACAAACAGGGCTCCCTTTTAATTAAATCAACTGTTTTTGATCTGGGGTGTTTCCCGTTACAGGAGAAGTTCAGGTAAGGATTGAACTCACCCCTTGTGTTCTGTGTGGACTGTTCACTGTGGAGATTCAATCACCAGATGGGGACTGGGCTCTATTAGGCTGGTCACCAATGTTCTGCTTCTCTCCCTGGGCACACAGAGGGTCTTAATTACCCGCCTCTTTGAATCAGGCACCAATGTGTGGTGTGGACCAAAGCAGCATGAGCAGAGGTGACAAGTGTCACTCCCACTGCTTTAGTCATCATGGAGGCAATGTTGAGGTGATGCCTCTGTTAGCCTGATACCCTGAGTGACCCCAAGGAGCAGAGCACCTCTCATATGGGGTAGACATGCAGTGAGGACTCAGCACTGTCATGTTAAGCCACTGGGATTTGTGATTTATTTGTTTCTAGCACATAACTTGCTCTCTTGATGGGTTCTACCACAGCCTCATTTGAGCTATGATTCTGTGCCTGTGAAGGGAAATAGAGGGATTAAGGGGGATTTGCAAGTTGAGAAAGGTATTGAGGGTCTCTGCAGGGGTTTCTGGGAAGGTGAGAGCATGTGAGAATCTTAGGGACACTGGAGGGTAAAGGCAAATTGCAGGTTCTCATAGTTTTGACTAGACCCAGGTCTGTGGACTGTTTAGCAAAGTTAAAGAGATCTCTGTATGAGCTGAGGCCATGTCCATCAGGGGACCATGCGCCAGACTAAGGTCACTGACTAGAGACCCACAAAGCTGCAGGTTCCTGCCTGGCCATGCTGCTGGGCACCCACTGCTGGCTGCAGGCGGGGGAAGGCTGCCTCCAAAGTGTGGCCTGAGAACCACTGTCAGCAGCCCGGGAGTCAGGGCACCCAGTTCTGGCTTTGGGTCCCAGCTCTGTGATTCTGGATTGGTTTCTTAGACTGGCTGAGGCTTGACTTTCTCATAAATAATGAAGATTATAAAATTATCCCTCCTGCCTCACAGGAATTTTACGGCGATCTGGAGATAATGTGCCTGGAAGTACTTTGTAAATTGAAAATCGCCAATCAGATATAGGAGCATATTTTTCTTGTTCTTCCATTAATATTCAGCCTCTGCTTGCTTTGCCTTGTTTTCCCTCTTTTATATGCTTAAAGGCATATTCTTCAGATACAAGGTAAAGATTATATTGGTAAGCCCTTTAATGCTTTCACGTATACTGGCTTACCCCGTACACCCTCTAGAAATTTCCCTCCTATCTCGGATAACCCAAATTTCACAAAAATATATATTTCTTTATAAATTTTCAACTAAAGCTTACATTTTAAAATTTTATATTACACCCCACCCCATGGGTACAACCACATATGACAAAATGAGATGAGAACTCTTGAGTCAGCATTCCAAATATAATTGGTTGAGCACCAGAAATTCGTGTGGAGATGTTTTGGAAAGTATACCCAGTGTCAATCAACGTTGTCCCACTGGCAGTAAGAGACTGACTCTCCCGTTAAATAAGCCACCACTTGCCAGCAACCTTACTAATTGTTTATAGGAAGTGATGTTTTAAGCATTTTTTGTTGAGATGAGAGTTTGTTACTTATGATATGGATGTTATGTTGCTTTAGGAAAGTGAATGGGCATTTTTGGTTTCAGCTACATCGGTTTCTCTCACTATCTGAAAGTAGAGTGTTGCTATGAAACTTTTTTTTAAGCTGAAATGGTGTAGAGTGTAGAAGCAATTATCACTGATTTATATGAAAACTTTTTTGTGCATTCCCAATCCCCAAAAAGGACCTACCAAATCATACTAACACATAAAAGCTTAAGTAAGACTAACATACAGTAAAGCAGGAAGGGGTAATACCTACACAGCCTGTAGAAAGGAGTTCCAGGGAAGGGGACTGGAGGTGCTGCTCTCACGGCTTAGGGGTTGTGCTGCTTCTAGAAGGCCTTGTTGTAAAACAAACACTGAGCATTTTTGTCTACAAGAAACACACTTAATTGCGGAAGATAAACAGAGATTAATAGTTAAAGGAAGGAAAACAATCCTACAAGCAAATGGACCAAGAAAGAAGGCAGGAACAGCTATACTTATATCAGATAAAATAGACTTCAAACTTAAAATGGTAAAAAAACATAGAGCTGGTAAAAAAACATATCACTACATCATGATAAAGGGGACAATAAAACAGGAGGATATAACAATCATCAACATATACTCCCCAAATGAAGGAGCGCCAAAATATATCAGACAATTATTATCATCCCTGAAAACAGACATTAAAGAAAATACATACATAGTAGGAGACTTCAACACTCCACTTTCTCTACTGGATAGATCAAGAAGACAAAAAGTAACCAAGGACATTAAAGCTCTAAATAAGGACCTAGACCACATGGGATTAACAGATATCTATCGATCGCTTCACCCCCAAAAAATTGAATACACATTTTTCTCAAGTGCGCATGGAACATACTCCAGGATCGATCACATATTAGGCCACAAAACAAACCTCAACAGATACACTAAGATCA